>JANSTQ010138464.1:0-13232 GCA_026167885.1 Bergia puertoricense
AGAATTTATGAATATTTAACATCAAGTCGAGGCTAACACTGCAAAAACGAGTCTGTAGTCATTGTTATCAGCGACAAGTGGGAATAGGAAACTGGTCTATTGGGCAAGGTGAAACCCAAAGAAATTAACATTCTCAAATATCATTGGCTGCGCTGACGGAAGCGCATCCGATTCAGTAATACTGGACCCACGCAGCGAAGAGCGTAAAAAACGGACAAAACTGGACTATGTCTGCTCTGACAGAGGGCTAACGCTCGAAGCGTCAGCTTTACACCCAACCTTAAGGCGAAAAACATACCATATCAACCCTTGCTGATCAAAACACAAATACAGCTTACTCGCCTACTTAGAAAAAAAGAATTTTTTTTTTCAAAACTAGATCTTCTAGTGAGAACTGGACTAATGTTGTTCGTGTGATGGTAAACATTATAAATTCCAGCAACTGGTGCTGTTTTGAACTGTTTTACTGTTTAGTAACAGCTAACGACTCTTTTACTGTTGTTTTTGTGTAACCATCGTGTTAAAACGTATACCAAACCGAGAGAAGATAGCAGGATTTATATCTCCTTTTGACCAAACGGTGCAAAAGACTGTAGAACCAGGTTTTCATCGTGTGTAAAATCTGCGTGTTTGTTATTCACAGTAGTGTTTTTTTTATGGTCATCTTCCGTGGGAATAAGTGCTGCTATAAAACCGATTTCCTGATTTTTATATCATTATTGCTTGCTAAGAGAACTATTGAGAGTTGAAAACCAAGCCTTGAAATCACATTTATTTATTGAAGGTGGTGAGATTTATGTTCTTGCCATGAATGAAGTTTAGCTTTGTAAGTTGTTTTGACTCACAGCAAACAATTCTGTGTTCAATTTACAAGATTTATAGTGTTTGACACAAAAGTCGTGTAAAGTCCTAATGATAGGAAGTTGTTCCTTTTTTAATTGATTCAATTCCCGCGCGGTCGAGTATTTGTTGGCAGGTTTTAATCGGTTGTCTTGTTATAACACGGCCCAACTACGGAGACAAAGGATGCTTCAATCGCGTGTCAATATTGGAATATTGGTTGATTAATTGCGGATATAATTATAATTTCATATTTTATTTGGTTACGTAAATGTATTAGTTAAAAGAACAAGAGTAACTTATTTAGGTTCTCAGGCAAAACTTTTCCAAGTTCGTGAAGCTTATCAGGTTTGGAAAGAGTTTTTTATTGTGTGAAGTCCGTACAAGTTTTCGTGTGTAAAACAGCTTTGTTTACCAGCCACCTTCCGTTCCATCAGCCTTTTGAAGTATTTGCTGCCCTCCTGTGGTGAAATTAAAAGGTCAGTAACTTTTGAAACAATCCCGCTCAATTGCCTTTAGAGGCAAGCATCTGTAACCAACTATCCTAAAGCACAAAATGAACGCTTTCATTATTTAAGTCGCCGTCAGAACTACATTTGCGTGACCGACTCTGTTTATACTGCAGTGGATATGCAAAGTTGGGGTCGTGGGAGAAACGTTCATTGCGGAATTTAATTCTTCACTGAGTACGTAAGTTGTTCTTTTTAGTACATCATTTATGGCTTCAAAGATTTCGTAGTCAGTTGAGAGATAACGTTCTTGAACAAACATGAGAAGAAGATGTTCGTCTTTAACAAGTCCATGTCCATGAAATATTAAACCGAATCTTTCTCGCCGGCGTCGTTCACTTTTATGTCTTATCGGACTCAGCTATAAGCACCAACAGGCTAAAGCGGTGACTTAAGTTAACGTTATTTCACTCGGATAGTTAAATATTTTAACAAAGCTCGGAAAGTTTATTGCCGACCTTGTGTTACCAGTGTTGCATTGCAGTGTGATGACACACACTCACCCATCTCTATAGAACTAACTAACTAAACACATAATGTTTAGATTTTCTCTCTTTTAGAACTTCAGCAGCCGCCACAGCTATTTGGAAATCCAGAAGCGTAGAAAGAAGTTTATTTTTGCTTTGCTATGTTCAGTTAATGGGTTCTAAATACTGGATATAGAACGGTATTCCTAGCTTTGCTCAAGCGTATCTTTTGTTCGGTAGGAATGTGCGTGGTGCCGCCAATTTTAGCCGCCACAAAACTAAAAATAAAGTAGCTATAAAGATTTACAGTCGATTTCAAATGTTCTGTTTGTTTATTTTTAAGCTTTGCATCGAAGGGCGGCGATGAGACGAGTGCTTCAGCAGTCAGCCCTGCGAGTCAGAAAAGCTCACTGAGCGACCAAGAGGCTGTTGATGAAATTGTTACAGAGATAGCGAGGTAAGATTAGAAAAACATTACTGTTAATTACTGGGTATCCTTATAAGGGTATGGGTGTTAGCTGAAATTTATGTCGATATGAATCGTGTATTTTGTTTTGAGGTGAATCAAGCCCTTTTATGACAATTCTGTACTGATGTTGTAAGAGAAAATACATGACCCATATTTGAAAACGTTATCGCTATATTGATCTTGCTAATATTGATATCATTTTTATCAATGCAGTTTTGACTGCATGTTTTGGAACAACGTGTGGGCGGTCTGTTCTCCCTTATTCTTACAATCTGTTGCTTCTCGTGTTAAGTTGAAAGGTTTCTCTCATGGAATCAGTGCCGTTGCCCTACATCCTGGAACTTACAAACAAGTACCGTCCACGTTTTCAACTTCCGTCTTGCGGTCTCTGGCGCTGCAGTCAACACTGTTATTATAGTGGGTCTGGGTCTGATGCTAATATATATCAAAATATTACCTCATACATACCTATCTCAAAATGTACCCTTCTCTATAGCAAGGGAATCCTAAAAAAAAAACTCTTCGCAAAACAACCTGTTTCAGATACCCGGGCAAATATGATGCTGGGCTAGGTTCTTTCATATCGGGTGCATAAAGTGAGATTTTTAGCCTTGAGATTCTTAATTTGGTGGTTCTTAAACGCGGGTTTTACTTTAACCTCTCCTTGCAGCATCAGTGTTAGAAGTTGATTGGTAGTGAAAATAAAGAAATTGACCATCCAGTTCAAACTATCAAAAATGAGAAGTCAAATTCTCCCAACGTATTTATAGGAAATGCGTGGTGCCATTTAATGAGAATTTAGTAACTCTTTATTTGACTCTTTTGAGAGTGAAAAGTTTGGAAGGTTCAGTCTTAGACCAAGAACAGACTTTTTATATAGCGAGAGCGTGCTGTTTGACATTTCACTATATTTTATTGTTTATCTGTAGTACCCATGAGCGCGCGATGGAACCCCTGGAACAGGCCCCCAGTGGGACGGGTACCCCCTACAGTAACAGAAGCAGAAGCGGCAGTGCGACCCCAACCAGCCCCGTCAACTCCAGTTTTGATACCCCCCTCGGTCGGGAGAGGAAGAAGTCGGCCCACCAGTCGGACAAAGGTTATGGATCAACTGCCAGCGTATCTTCGAACACCTCATCTTCTTCAGGTCTGTATATAGGGAGATATTACACGGCGCAGGATTGAAATAGGAGTTTTATTTTCAGTGGTAAAAACAATCATTTTATGAACGTGCATAATGAGTGATAAAAATTGTTTTAAACACGAGAAAATAAAATTCATATCCCCAATTCGCCGTGTAATTTCCTTTTTCTTTATATATAGATAAAAAAGAAAAATCAGTCTCAGAAACATTCAAATATTGTCGAAAAAGTTTTCAGAAAGCTTTTAACGACATTTGATATTTTTCCGAGTTTTCAGAAATCTTCAGAAATCTTCGAGAAATCCTCGGAAACCTTCGGAAATTTTTGAAAAAGTTTTAAGGAAGCCATTAAAGATTTTTGAAAATGTTAGGAAAGTCTCGTGCAAGGACTCAGAACTTGTTGGAAGATTAAATTTGAGAGTAAGCAAAGCAAACAGCTGTAACATGCGACTATTTATCAAGCGCACTGTACGAGTGGTGTATATGAATAAATCACTGTGTGCAAGGTCTCTTAACATTTTGAGAGACTAAATTTGAGAATAAGCAAAGCTAATGGCTACAACACTGGCCTACTATCATCTGTTGATGTTAGACTGGGTCGTCCGTTCCAGTGAGACCCAGGACCATAAAACCATCAATAATTTTTTAAAAGCAAATCAAATAACCTTTTAGTATACCAAGATACCAGACTCAATTTTTAATGACGATGATTTAGTATCAGGCTTTTTTGTCCATAAAGTTTTTTGTTTTATTAATCTGTCTTTGTCCTGATCAATGTAGCTCTTTTGTTACGTTTTTACTTTTAGAGGATCTCCTTGGAAATTGCTTTTATAGACTGGAGTATTCCTCTCAAAAATATTATTTATTATTGTTTGTCAGTATTGTCGGTTTAGGACCATAAAATAACCAATCACCGAATATTCTATATTTGATGAATGTCCGATGTTGTTTTGCAGATGTATTCGTGGAGAGTCCTAGAATGCCTGGGGTAAAATTCGACAAGGACACTTCTGCGCTGTGGTACAAACCAAACATCTCTCGTGAACAAAGTAAGTCTGCACCCGAGTGTTGTTGCACCAAGGACTTCCCAAATAAATATAACTTTACTTTTTGGACCTTTTACTCCTAAACTTAGTGTGGTTTTCAGGCCAGCGATTAGAATATGCAACTCCTTCATGTCATTCTCATAAACAGAGAACTAAGATCGGTCTTATTTTTGGGTCATAAACAGGGTACTATTGAAAGTTTTTCTTTTTTGTCATGAACAGAGTGGAAGTTTTTATACAGGTTCCGTGTGTTTATTAAGGAGACGTAATAGTTTCTTCCTCGTAACCTCGCCTGATGTAAACACTTCACCCACTTCAATACTTAACTGTAGTCCAGTCGCAATTAATTTACTGCTCGTGCAATTTTTGCAGCGTTAGGATTGAATTTTTTGCAGTAGATTTTTAGCAGACGGGGAAAGACTGCAATATCGAACCTCGAATATTTCACTCCTGCCAAATTTATCAACATCTTTCTTTTGCTTAGTTAACAATATCAGTATAAATTAAGTTGGTTAGTTTTGCGAATAGTGGAATTGATCACCCTCTCCAAACTGTCCAAGATAAAACGCAGAATTCTCCCAACTTATTAACAGGAAATCTAAGTAGACCAGAAATGAGAATTTAGCAACTCGCCGTTTAAAACATTTGGAAGTGAAGGGGTGATGTGTCGAGACAGATGAAGTATCGTTGCACTGAAATATTTTGGTTCACGTCTACAGCTATTGAGATACTCAAAGACAAAGAGCCTGGCTCGTTTATTGTTCGAGACAGTCACTCATTTAAAGGCTTCTTTGGACTGGCATTAAAAGTTGCTGTACCTCCTGCAAGTGTGTTACAGGGTGATATCAGTGAGTATATAGTCTGGATTTTTATATACCCAATTCGATTGATGTGTTGTATGAAAAGGGGGAAAAATGTATGTTATGTGAAAAGGGGGAATATGTATAGATAAGATATACAAGATATATAACACAGCAGACGTTAATGAGCCCCTAAAATCTTTCGTGTTAGCTTTTAAAACATGAAAGTTGTCGTATTTAGTGATGTAAAACTTAGAACGAGACATAACTCGATTTCCTCGGTCTGCAGAGTGAATGGTTGTGGTACGAACTTCGCTTTAAATGTTGAAATCATAGAATGCATATGTTTGAGCAAAATTGTGTTTTGAGAATACTTGCCAACTTACGTTTGGTGCGGTTTCTCTCAGGTAATTTGGATATGACAAACGAGCTGGTGAGACATTTCCTCATCGAGTCCACTAAGAAAGGAGTTCGCCTCAGAGGAAATGCAAATGAACCCATCTTTGGTAAGTTTATTCAAAGTTAACTAACTTTCTATACTATACTCTTGGAAAGGGTCAAAATCACAAATGTGCACGAGCCCTGATAAAAGCTTAACAGCACGTGACAGTACAAAGATTAAATAAGAAACAGACTCAGTTCACGAGCTGTGAAGCATCGGTGATGAGTGAGTGAGGTCCAGTCCCGTTGGACAGTGATAACTTACGACTGATGATCTTCATCTGTGTTCATTCTGATTTGCAGGGAGCCTGTCTGCGTTCGTGTACCAACACTCGATCACGCCATTGTCTCTCCCACTCAGGCTCGTTTTGCCCACTGAAGGTCAGTAATAAGTCCTTGTTCCAAAACTTTTGCTTTTGCTGTCCTTTCAATGCATCGGAGTTTTTATTTCAATGAAAAATATCAAGTGCTATATTAAAAAGAACTAGAAACAAGTGCTTCTGCTGGTCGAAAATATTCGAGACGAGTACAAGCAATAAAACACGGCGTATGACCCTATCATATTACAAGCATCCAGTCAGGGGATTAGTACTTGGTTAACAAAGCCTATCTTTTATCTGTTAGTTTATGTTGAGCTTGTGACAGTTTTCAGTCTGCCAAAGTCTTGGCAGAAACAAAACTCCTCAAAACAGCTTTCAAAGTTTTGTCACTTGTTATACTTACACATTGGGTATAACTGCTAACATCTTATGAGTTCACTGTTCCTCAAACCATTTTAACACTTGTTTTACTTGTGGCGTCTTTTCTCGCTTGACTTTTAGATTCACTGGACGACCTGTTCGATTATCCAGACACTCCGGTTTCTCCAACGCAAAAGTTCGCTCAAGGGGCAGGTAGGTCCAGATTGTAATGTTGATACATGGCAATAGCAATGAGGTTGTGGTCGATTTTGCACGCAATTGGAAAGGGGTATGAATGAAAGGTCAGTTGTATCCTAACTGATGGCTTTTCTGCCAGTCTCGGAGGGAAGAATGTACATTGCTTCCGAATTGGCTTTTAAACAGCAAGTCATTGAAACTGGTGACAATGAGACTGTTAATGGCGTGCAAATACACGTGCGGGACAAAACGCACCTGTCTCTTAAAACATTTAGTAAGTTTCTTTTTGTCGAAAAATGGCAAGACTGTGCAAAGACAGTGAGTGCAAGCGATATTTGAAAAGTCGAATGAAACAGCAAAACAGGTAAACGAGGATGCGAACGTCAATGACAACGGCTCAAAACAACAACTTTAATTACAGGATACAATCAACGGCACAGGAATCGAACAATCAGACTAGCGTGACTTCCGAAATAGAAATTGTCCCGTTAATAGTTCGGTCTCCCTGAAAATTTGAGTCTGCCGCTCGTTCTATTTGTACTTTTTCATAAAAATACGTTAAAACAAATAGAAGGTATACACGCAAAAAAAGAAAAACGAACATTTTCAGCAGTTGTTGTAAAAACCGCTACCGTCCCAGCTGCTTGTGGATTGGCAGCGGAGATGGTAATGGCGATTCTAGTTGTTGTTGTTGTTGTTGTTGTTGCTGTTGTTGTCAGGCAGAGGCAATGATAGTAACAGCGACAGTGCTGGGACAGTGACAGTAAAACAGTGGCCGGTAGTGAGACAGTGAAAAGCTGAACAGTGCCAGTAACCGAAACAGTAGCAAATGAACCATTTTAATTCTTGTCAGCCCGTGTAGCGCTTAAGGCAGCAAATGACAATTACAGGGGGAAAAACAGTGTATTTCATATGTTTTTGTTTATTTAAATATATTCAAAGGCATAATACAATTCTGGTATGGAAGACACTGAACGACAACAAAAATAACTGTGACCTTCTGTTGTTTCAGTGTACAACCTGATGTTCATGGGACAGTGCTCCGTGGAGCTACTGACAGGGCCGAGCGCTATCGAACGGACGGTCGAAAACTTACGAACAGTCAGAGAACTACCCGCCCTGGCACCCATCACCTTCAAAGTCAATCCCCAGGGAATCACCCTCACAGACAATGATAGAAAGTAAGAGTTTTAATACAGAATAATTCGTTCTTACTTACCCCACCCCTTCTCTGGCGCACGTCACCTTAAATATCAACCCCCAGGGAATCACCGTCACAAACAACGATAGAAAGTAAGAACTTTGAAGCAGGAGAATTCAGTCTTGCTTGTTTTGTTAATTATGAATTTTGAAGAGTTAGTGGTTCATTTATTGCATTTCTTATAGTATTCCCAAGGCTCTGCTATCCGGATCTTCTCATTTTCCCATCTGTCTGTGCCAATCCGTGTGGTCTTTTTTCTCACAGAGTCTGTGTCAATTTCTATTTTGTGTTTTGCGCAGTGGATATGCCCGACCATTATTTTGTCCCACCATGCGTGCGTACCGCTCCTTCGGGTCAGTTTGTATTTTCTGCATCAGGTCATTGAGTTTGAACGCCTTGTTTAATTTCCTTTATCAGGGCGTTCTTCAGGAGACACTTTGCATTGAAGGCTGTTCAGTACTGTGGTATCGACCCGCTGGATAAAAGGTGCGTTCATATCCCCACGGAACATAAACAAACACCTTTTGTTTTGTTAAACAGGCTCTCTTTCAAAGCTAAATCGGTGCTTCTTCTCTTTTTAGTGTGCAATTTTTTTGTTAAAAGAAAACATCTTAATCCACAAAATGTATTGTGGTCTGATCACCGCCTAACAGAACATCCGTACCATTCGCTTGAGTTTTTAAAAAGATTAAATTGGAGTCCCTTTGCCATGCGCAAGGCCAGGGTAGGTTCCCTTTATTGGATGGTGGAATGCTAATTTGACCGCAAGGAGTACGTTTGATTTTCAGATGCTCACCGATATAATTTATTGTCGAAAACTCGAATACAAGAATGAGCGGAAGATATTTCTAAATTAAGCTACAGGGCTGTATGAAGCAATTTTTAGTTGGAGAGGCTCATTTTTTGATAGGGAGGAGGGAGAGGGGGAATTAAAGAACTGAATAAGGCAAAATAGGATTTTAAACTAAAAAACTTTGCTTCATATGCGCCGAAGCTTGGAGGGGGGAGGGGGAGGGGGCGCAGGAGGGCGGAGGGAGGGGCCTACCGGCCCTCGTGATCCTACGATCTGAACTATCGTAAATTATCTTTAAGTAAGACTCCTGGCCCAAATGCTGATAACGTCTTTATGTCTTTTTAGGTGGGACCTGAAAATTCCTACTTTTAACGGCCAGTCTCGGTGAGTAGTGTCTCAGTTTTGTTGTGGCAACGGTACCACGTGACACAGTATAAGAGGATTTTGGGTGATGTTTATGAAAAGACTTAACACTGAATTAATGAACTGATCATTATTCACTGAAGACTAAAAATGCAAATGACATCTTTGAAAAAAAAATGTGCAAACTTTTAAACCAGTTGTCAAAACCGGTACGTTCGCTCGTCTTGAAGAGTTGCTGGTGTTTTAGAAATTATTGTACAAAATTATTTTAAAAACTTCAGAATTTTCACACAAAAAAATTTATACGTTTGAAAATGTAGCACTGGACAGGATTTAGAATGTAATAATAATAATAATAGTAATAGTAATAATAATAGTAATAATAATAACGATGTTTTCGTGACTTTCGTTTCCTTTTGTTCAGTGGCTTGACTACTGATCGCTCTTTCTTATTCCTTCCAGGTGTTTTGGTTTGGTGGTTCGCAAACCGGGTGAACTTCACAATGAGTGCCATTTGTTCGCGGAAATCGAAGAACAAACGCCTATCAATATTGTAGTTAATGCTGTGAACAGATATATGAGTGTTCCGGCTTGATAATATAAACTGGAAATGGAAATATTATTACTGAAGCGAAGCTTAACCAAACGAAATTGTTAGTATGACTGGTACGAGCTCAGGACAAGAAAATAAACTTGAAATACAGCTTCTGATGCAATGGGCTTTTCAAGCTATGGTGAATTTTGACGAAATAGATTGAAATTCAGGAGAGTGAACTGCTGTTGTTGAAATGGAGTTTCTTCCACTTCTGCTTCACATACCGAGCCTGACTGACCACTGGATTAGCAGATAATAAGTTCGACAGCCTGTGGAACGGCGCACAAGAAAAGAGAAATCGTTTAGCTAATGAACCGTAAATTGCTATCGCTTCTTTACAAAACTGTTTGCCTGCTTTATGTATAGTTCGCAACCAACACCGAGCGGTCTCGTGGATATTAGTGCTGTTCTCAAGTCCAAGCTCGTCAAAAGTTGATTTTGTATCCTGAAGGCTTCATGCAATATTAAGAGTGATCGGCACAATAGCTACTGCGAGGTTGTACCATCTCAAGTATTGGAGCCGATAAATAATTCATCGCTCCCAATACAAAAACTTCAATTTGCCCTGTTTTCGTAAAGAAAGAAGCAGAGTTTAAGGTCGCGTTTCCAGTCTTTGTTTGGTCAGTCCGTGGCATGTGTTTGAAGGATGATTCATCAGACCCAAGCTCACTAGTTTCAGGTCGCGTTTCCAGTCTTTGTTTGGTCAGTCCGTGGCATGTGTTTGAAGGATGATTCATCAGACCCAAGCTCACTGGTTTCAGGTCGCGTTTCCAGTCTTGGTTTGGTCAGTCCGTGGCATGTGTTTGAGGGATGATTCATCAGACCCAAGCTCACTAGTTTCCCGCGCGGGGGAAAACTTTGCCGAATTCGGTTCATTCACTTTGACTGACCTTGTTCCCTTACATCCATTATTGGCTGGGTTTGCGTCTTACAGCTAAGCTTTAGAATATTTCAAATTTCTAATTTTAGCTCTTTGACACTAAACTTTGCAACGTTTTTGCTCTAGTATTCTCGGCTAGGAGTAGACTCAAGAATTGTTAGCTTATGAGGGTTACGTAAAGGGTTTCACCGTATGTAGGTGTTCGTTTGTTTAGTTTTGGCATAGAATAAAATATAGAAGCCTTAGTTGAGGGGTATATTAGGGGTGTTTGTAGGTGTTTCCGAGGTTTGATTTCTTTTGTTGTACTAAGAAAAACAGAGCTTGCAAGTAACCATATTGGATTACGTAACTTCATGACATCTCTCGTACAGAGAGTAACGGTATGAAAACCTTAAGTTTTTTCAAAGTTTTATTTATGTAAAGATTACTTTAACGTATTACTCAGATAAAATTAATAGTATGTTAACTTAAATTAGTAACCTTGCCTGATAACCTGACCGTCGACTTAATTAAGAACCTGGAAACAGCTTCTGCCGAAGTTTACATTTCATTTAAATTGTTGAAGAGATTGACTAGGTTTCTATTCAGGCAGATTTCGTAGTTCCAGTTTGCTTTCCAAAAGACACTTGGTCTTTGTGACGAAAAGTAGTTCGTGTTAAGTAAAATGTCATCACTTCCTCGAACTAATATTTTGTTGATAATTCTTTTCTTTTTAGAGCATCAATTGTATGTTCGTTTGAAGTGTTGTATATTATTCATTAATATTTTTGGACTCAATCAGTCCAACTCCGGTCCACATCAGGTTGTTGTGTACGGCATAAAAGAGACTATGTTGCTATTTTGCTAAGAGATTGTTTAAAGATTACATAATATATATATTATCTTTTTCTTAATTTCACTTTTACGATTTAAAAGAGGACTAGTTTAACCCGAGTAGTTGTAGGTTAATGTCTAAGTAAAGAAATGAAACAAGTCCACTAATGAGATGATTTAGGTCAAATATAATAAATATGACTTGACCCTTTTCCTGCTGAAAACAATTGTTGAGTCATTAAGAATGGCCTAACTTTTTAACCATTTCTCGAAAAACCACATAATGACCATTTGTTTGGTTTTAATCATTTATCAAAAATCAAAAGTTGGCAATTTACATAAAAAATGAAAACTCTTGTTTGAAAAATGTAGCAGGACCAGAGTAAAGGGAGAAGACTATGCCCCATAAACTAATGATTTGCTGGATGTGAAGCCGGTAGCTGTACAATGTTTTAACAAATCGATTTGTTTTTCGTTGTACAAGAACATTGTGTAGCTGAGGGTGACGAACAGTCCGTCGACTATACAGTGGTTATGTATCAAGTGCATTGTACACTATTGCAAACTCGCAGATTTATTTTGTTTCACTTTATTTGAAAGAGCAGTGAAACCTTTCAGTGATAAAACAGATGTTATGGGCCAGAGATGAAATCATTTCACTTTCCGAGAGCCCAGTTAAAAAACTAACGAAGGCCGTCTTGGTAAGAATCCAGCCGTCATACGATTTCTGTGTTTTACGGATTTTCTTCGTTGCGCATGCGTTGACGTGTATTTTCTCTCAGTGCTCTGATTTGTTGTAGGTCAAACACAACTGGTCAAATACTATCCATGTGGGAACTGGGAACGAGGTTAGATGCGGTAAAACTTTATCCTTGGACATGACAAATTCTAACAAATCGCCTGTCTTTTCCCCCCTTGACTTTCCATATTTGAAGATATTTGGTATAATTTCTGTAAAGTTTAGAAAGTCAAGTACAAGAATACTGAGTTAAAACAAATGGCATCTATATGATAGGGTGCACCGATGCAAAGGTACAAGTATGTTCAAAAACGAACTATTGCTTTTGCATATATTTCAGCAAAAGCTAGGTATAATTTTTATAGAAGTAACTGTCAAGTTTAAAAAACTGATTACAAAAACTTACAATCTATATTTACGAGCCATTCAACGAGCCGCTGTATTCAAACACTTCGTTGAAACAAACCAACGTCTTTATACAGTAATTCATTAAAATAAGAACGATAGATATTAAAATCGATAGCTATTGAATTTAATATAATTATACAGTCTCTGAAAATTGAGCGTAGAGTGGTACTGGTCCTGCTGGCCAAAATGGACCTTGCAGATACACTCAACCACGAGAATAGTTTCATATATCCACGAAAGTTAATAAATTTATTTTCTTTAGATTTTGCGTGTTGTGATAATTGAATAATGCTACGCAACCCCCACCCACCCACTTCGGCTAAGATTTCCCGACTGAAAGTGCGCTACTGGTATTTTTAGCTGCTCTTGTATTTCTGGAGGTGCGCGTGGTATCAAGAATTCGTCCATTTTCTTCGTCTACCTGCACATCAAATTGGAGGACCGTCGGTCTATGAAAATGAAATGATGACAAAAAATTGTTCAGCAAGGTTAAAACCCGGAACACCGCTGATAACACGAACCTTGAAAGGATAAATAATACAATCCAGTTTAATCGCCTCCTAAAACAGACCATCCCTACCATTTGCCTGTCGAAAAACTTTGATTGGTATCTGAACGGTGTCTGTTTAGAGTTTTTTTTATAGCTAATAAAGTTTTCTTGTCAATAAACTTTAAGCACGCACAAAGGCCTGAAAGTGACCTTTAAATCTTTAGGTACCAAAGTATTTTCTGTCCTTAAAATAATGTACTATACGATAGAAAAAACACTATTTGAGCAACTACATTCACATTTAAGGCTTTTTCTCTGACATCTTGTCATCACATCTGATCCAAAAAGTCCATGAAAAC
>JANSTQ010138497.1:0-13228 GCA_026167885.1 Bergia puertoricense
GAGGCGAGTTGAACCGATCAGTGAAGGCTTCTAAATAATGTAAAATAATGTGATTGCTCTCAGAGGTACATGAAAACTGGCCTCTACAAAGCAAAATAACAACAGATCCTCATTTTGTTTTCATTATCCGTGGCAGTGTATTTCATCTTGTGGGCACATGAAGTGTCTGAACTCGTGATTCCGCTATCTTGGTTGTCACGTGAACTCTAGGAAGGCGAAACCGGGTGAGGGACGGGGGGAGGGTGTTACCGGATCTCCCCTGTTCCTACAGGCCCGCACTGACAGCGGCGAAGAGCTGACAAGGGACTATATTCTATGGTATCGCCGCACAAAACGTCGCAGGCGGTCCCGGTGACACGTTACTTATCAGTACTCCCTATTCCCATCTCATACCTCCCGAGAACAAAAGCTACCCTGCAGGTGGAACAATTTGCCCGCCAAGCTGGTTTTATGTTCGACTGCCTGCCTTGAATCGTTCAAGCAGAGACTATGCATGTTTGCCCGTTAGCTGCCCGATGACATACCGAGATCAAAAGCCTCGAAGAAAACGAGAACTACATCATGAAAGCAACAGAAATAGCTTTATTAGGGACAAACTGTTTGACTTTTTAGGACATGAGGATGAGGAGGGGGGTGATCGTGTCAGTGCAAGAATGTATTTTGCTGGAATGTGTCAGGATTTTATTTCGCGTTTTATTAAAGTTAGAACATAACTCTGCATAAATTCTTGTTTCTTCTTGCATTCGCTTGCAGAATCTTTTTAATTTTCATCATCAACCCCTCCCCCCCCCCCCCACTCTCAAAAGTTAAGTAGCCGGCTTCTAAAGGAAACCTAGCAAAAAGAGGATACGTTCCAAGGCAAAAAAAAAGCAAAGAAAAAAACGTCAGTTCAACACTATAGAATCTCATTTCCGACCTTCTCTAGAAGTTAAGACTAAGACAGGAGATAGCTAGAAACGTTTGTTTGTACGGGGAAAATTTATTCCGCAAGTCGCCGCATCTATAGTTAACTTAAGGCAATTGGTTGCAACTTTTAAGTTAAAGGTAGCTTTATGCAACTTATACAAACAAACACACCTTATATAATTTCGGATTTTCTAATAGCATTTCCGATGCTAATATGTCCAACATATAAAAGCTACTTATAGAAATGATAGAACACAATTTTGAATGAAATGGATTCTACAAATACAAACATTTAAACGGGAAACTAAAAAGTACGGCTCTCAGCCCCTTGTTTAAAAAAGGAAAGTGTTTCTAAATTTCCTACTTTATATGATAGTTTGTTCCATGAGATTGTTGCAAGATTTGTAAACGAATCATTCGCCAGCCGGCAAACATGCAGCTGGTGCTAATCGGAACAATATGCTAAACAGTGAATTTATTAAATAATATTTAATAAACAGTGAATTTATTTAATAATAATAATAATAATCTAATAATGATAATGATAACCAAAACAATAGTAACAGTAATAACAACAAAATGTTTTTATTTCCGATTTCATAAAATTCACGAAGTGTATTTATGAAAAAGTGGAGTTTTAACTAAAACATCAAGTTGGTATTCCTCTGTTCTAACCTTTTATGATGAAGTTTCTTTCAATACAAAGCGTTTTAGCAATTAGTTTTCACAAAAACTTATCTTCTTGAGCCACGTACTGCTTATGAGTTTTTTTTTTAAGTGTTTAGAAGTATATCTGTATTTACAATATCTGCTTAAGTAAATCTGTTCAATGGCAAGTCAGAAGTAGAGCTACAGGCTTATTATTTGAAGGGAAAAGGACATCTTAATTGAGTACACAAAAGCATTTTCTGAGAAATCGTGTTCTTGGCCGTTGACAGATTTCCTTGAGTGGAAGGAAACAACGAACGGTCGCTGTTTTACGCCAGTCCATCTGGGGCATTGTCTTCGGATATAACAAGATTACCATTGCTTTCTTGATCAGTCCCATCTATGCTCTGTTGATCTTTGTCTAAAAACGATTCATTTGATATGAAGTACAAAATTAAAATCATTTCTCAATGATATTTGTATGTTGCAAGTGCGAGTAGTCTATAATGTATCTATTAAGTATCTTAAATCTTGGATTTTTATAACGTCATAAAACCGCCTTAATTGATTTGAAATTATTGAAAATGGTCTTGAGTCAGCTAGATCTATGATTTTGATGGAAAAGGCCATATTAAATTACATTTTTAATAAGTGTTATATTTTTGACAATTGTCAATCAGACATCCAGTTTTTATGGTAAAGAGGTGAGGTGTTTAGTCGCCAATTTGATTTAAAATTGTCAGCAGATAAATTACAGGAAAAGTCAGAAAATTTCATAGTTCTTATAACTTATATCGTTGCAAAGGGCAGGTTGGACCTCCTCCCCCCAACACACACACACACACACACACACATACATACATACACACACACACATACACACACACACACACACACACACATACATGCACACACACACACACACACACCCAGGGGCCATGTTGTAGCAACTTACCTTTGTAGTTTTTAAAGGACATTAATACAGTGGGATTTTCTTGAACAAATCTTTTGCCCTCACTCGTGAATACAATGTTTCCCTTTGAATCTTTACAAAATAGCTGTATATTAAAGAAGATATAAATAAAATCAATCTAACAATCTTCAATCAATCTTCAATCTTCAATAATGCAACAATTTTAGTTACACTAACCTTTCCTAAACGTGGTTCGACCTCTTTAATCACTTTCATCAGTCCATCCTCTAAGGAGAGAGGTACCACAAAAACAATCATTGTAGTTACACAGCTAATAGAATAGACAACATATTTACATGTGCGTCAATAAAACTAAAAGCTAATTTTATCTCAAAGAAGCACTGGACAAATTAAGAGCAGTTGAGATCACAACAAAAACAGCTGCCACCTCCTCCATGTTCCACACATGGTGGGGGATTTGACAACGATTCAAGTCCCCGGGCAGTTGGCACCAAAACATTGCTCCAAATTGCATCCAAATAATTCAGTAGTTTGTGTAATGAGATGCATGAGCATTGAGTGAGCATGCGCGAGTGTGTGCGTTGTCTGTGTGTGTAATTTCAGGGAGCGTGATTGCCGTGAAAACAAGTTCCGAGACTTCAGTTACCAGAATAAAAAAGAAGTAATAAAACCTCTCGAAACTATTACAGTTTGTTTTATAGTAGCGTTTTCATGATAAGCTGCAGTTAAGCTACAGCAAAGACAAAGGAAGATGTAGCGCTGAAGCTTTAATCCTACCGCTACGTCAGTCACAGGCTGTTTTGTCTCACCAAAAAGCTTGCAAAAGCTCTCTATTTACCGTATTTGGTGTTCATACATTCAGATTGTAGAAAGTTAACCTTTAAAAAACCACTGCATGGCAATGGGCTGCCCGGGTGGGGAATTCGATCAAAAAAATTAAACATCTTAAAAAAACAAATGTCGAAAGCCTTAAGGTTTTGTTCACAATACAAATTCTACCATCCATCCGTTCGTCTGCCTGTCCATCCGTCCATTCACCCACCTATCCATCCATCCATCCATCCATCCGTCCGCCCGCCTGCCCACACACCCATCCATCCATCCATTCGTCCATCCATCCATCTGTCCGTCTGCCCGCCTGCCCACCCACCCACCCACCCACCCATCCATCCATCCATCTGTCCGTCTGCCCGCCTGCCCACCCACCCACCCACCCATCCATCCATCCATCCATCTGTTCGTCCGTCCATCCAACTGTCCATCCGCCCATCCAACCATCTATCCATTCATTCTTTCATTTTTTCCTTCATTTACTCATCCATCCATCCATTTCATCATTCATTCATTCATTCATTCACTCACTTATTCAATCATTCATTCACACACATTAGTAGCCATTTTTCCATCCATCCGATGCTCTATCCGTTTGCCCTTCAATTGCTCATACCATTTATCTTTCCAGCCACTCTTTCAGCCGTCTCCGTGTTTTCAACTACCAATTTCATGAAATATCATTATCAGAAATGTGAATTCTGCATGGAGCGCTGTTATTTCTTCATGTGAAGAGGCAGAACCATACTTCAATGCAATGGAAGTGTTTCCCATTTAGTGACATTGATCATTCATTACAAAAAGGTTCTAGTCAAAACCACCTCGTAAAATAAAGGTTTTCCATGACATAGTTATACTTACTTGTGAAGTTATCCGTTTTCAGATCCGAGAGATACTTCTGCTTCGAACTATCATCATGATGCTGTTGAACGCCTTTGCTTTCCCCTTCAAATCAAACGTAAGCAATACTGTTAATACACTTAGGACTACAATATATGCACGAATTGACAGCTTATAATCTGAAATTATTGCTTTTTGGTGTAAAGGATAAGATTTTTTTACTATGTATAGTAAAGGAAAGCTCATAAATTATCTTAACGGTGGTACGTGTACACTTCTTTTTTTGTTAGTCTTTTTAGTATACGACATGGCATTTTAGAGTGCAAATATTCATAAAAAAACGGGTGCAGCTATGAGACGCTACTACACTGATTTAAAAGCGCCATTTCAATCTTGATTAAGTAATCCTGAAACTGCTCAGATGTTCGCGAAGTTCGGAGTAGTGGTTTTTGCTAGGAGGAAACCGGAACACACGGAGAAAACCCGCAACGTCGGAGAGGGATCGCAAACCGGTTCAGTGGTTGTCAGTTACTGTTGCCACAGTTGTTCTTTGTCTGATCCGAGGTTTTTGCATTTGTAACGAGTTCAAAGATAAATCGTCTATTTTGTCGTATCAATAAACAAATTATCCAGCGGTAAAGTTGTATAATATGGCTGGTTATTTTTACAAGTAATAATTTATTTTTTTCTCGTCTAAAGGCTCGAAAAAATAAAACTGACTCTTAAAAATAACCAACAGTATTCTACAACCTTCAGGGGAATAACCTATATTTATTTAATTAGAATGTTGAAGCCATGGGCTCAAGCATATCCTAAATTTCTTGTTTTTCGTACAATAGGGTCTGTACTCAAAGTTGGCTTTTGCGAACTGGTCATTGGCGTTAACGGTTCAAAACATAAACATTAGCTGTCAAGAATAGCGACAAGGTCTGTTCGTTATAGTTAGCTTTTGTCGATAAATGAAACGACTAAAAGAGGTCGTCAATAGACGGTTTAGGGGTCAATTCTTGTCCAGCTATTTGCTAAAAGTCGCCGTTATTTCAATAATTTTAGCAACCAAAAATAGGTCAATTGAAATTGGAAACGTGTTGTAGGAATTTAGGACCTGAAATTTGCCAGTTTATTTCGGTGGATGTTTGTCCTTACGAGTTGACTTTTAAGGCATTCAGAGTTTGGAATTGACGAAGAGAATTGGCTTTTTTCATGGTTTGGGAACTTGAAAATTGTCACAACCTAGCTAGTCATCCTTATATAAAAACCCACCTCAGGCTGAAACATTTATTTCTACTAATTTTGAAAACGGAACTGAGAATCACTAAAATATGGTGAGACAGCAGTGCAATTTTAGATTTAATTTTCATAAATAGGCGAGTCTAGTATATAAAGCCTTCAATTTCATTCAGGTTCAACCAGTTCGAGTTTTACAGAGCAATATATTAAAATACTTATTTATGACACTTACAGATACATAACAAGACAATCCAAAAGTATAAAAAGTTAAGATCACTTTTTAAGAACATTTGAGATTGGATCCTGGCTGAATAAGAACGTTCAGCCGCTGCGCCCCCTCCCCCAAATAGAAAAAAAATATTAGAAACAATATAAAACGAAGGTTGACCTGTTTTCAAAAACTTAAAACATAGAACATGTGACCCAAATTAAATGTGGCAAAGTGCCTGCCTTTTAGTATTACCGAATGGATGTCGTGTGGTTTCTCTCTTATCGTCAAGTAATATTAAGTATTCTCTTAAAATACACTGGAAAATATGTTTCAAGTTTTTCAAAATCAGGTTAACCTTTATAGAATAAGATGTATACATACATAGCATCTTTTTTCTCCATTCAGCAAAACTCATTTGCCGTATACATAAGTTCCCTTGTTCGTTGGTGTGCGCGACATATGCCTCTGGACATCTACTGTAAACTCCTCCAGAGTTCTTTATTCCAGCAACAACAACTTCAATGACTGCTAAAGTATACTTTGATTTTTCTCCCGTAGAAACGGCGAGGAAGTTAATGTCCCAGTGTTGCCCCCTTTTGGGCTCAAAGCCCCAAATAATGTGATTCGTTAAGCAGTCTGACACTGTTGCTTCAGTGAGTTTGCGTATTTCCTCCGAGTCAAATTGCCCTCTGACTTCTCCCGTATCGTCTTCAATTCCTATTAAGAAGTGTCCACCGTCCCATTTGCAAGTGAAGACACGTTTTTTCTCAGTTCTTCTTCGTGTTTCGTGATTTCAAAAAGGTTTTCTTCCTCTTTATTATTAAAGGGCAAACATTTCACATTTTTGTCCAGTGTATCAGGAACTTCATTGTATTTGAACACGATTTTTAGATCAATTCTATCACTTCCTACAGGGACTACTTTTATAAGAACAACATACTTTTCTTCTCCTTTTGGTACGTTAACGACAGGCTCAAAAGAAGTGTTCACTTGCACCTCTTCAAATAACCTTCTAACATGGTTTTTAATGTTGTTACAAAATTTCTCATGGAAGTTTTTCGGGCAATACACTCCTTTCACAATGCGACAGACAGGTTGAATGCCATAAACAAAACTTCCACCGCCTTTCTCGATAGCTTCTTCAAGCTCTTGCTCATCAGGCATGGTATCTTTGGAATCTACAAACCATTTTTTGTTTCCTCTCCAACATTTGAATTCAAAGAAATGGTTTTCATCAGACTGAAATATTTCTCCATACCTGAAAGATCTGTTTTTCAGACGACAAGATACATCTGCTAAGGTGGGGTTTATGGTTGGACGCCAATCGTTTTGAAAGCCATCTTCTAGCATGTCCAGTACATCTGTGCGTCTTTGCTGACTCGTTGATTTGTCGCCCCGTACAAACACGTTGAAACTGACCACACTGCATCCAAAATACTTTCTGACTTCCAGGCAAATTTGACGCGCATTGGCTTCTCCATAACGTGTAAAATATTTGGCATAATGAGACGAACTAACAAGATTTTTAAGCTGTTCTTCTAAAGGCTTCCAGAAAGCATCAAGATCACTCCTTGATGCAACTTGATAATCCTTGTTCACCATTATTATTTCGCCTCCATTTGTGTTAAGTAGTCCACATGTAAACTTAATAATACGTTCTCTCTCTTTCTTGTCCCTTTTCTTTAAATTGATTTTAAGACTGCAGAAATATGAAGAAATATAATTTTGTTATACATCCTCTCAAGGAAGAAAACAGAGGATTCAAAATAATAATTCCAACAAACCTGAATACTTGGCCGCCTCTTAGTCTTACGTCACGCTTGTGTTTGGATTTTTGGCCATCATTGGACTCTGCAGAAAAAAATAAGTCTTCATGATCACAAGATTGTATTTTATTCATGTAGATAGTACTCAAGAACGGTGCATCGATATGGTGTTTAGGAGCTTCGCTCCAGTGCAAGAGCACATGTTTTTGCATTATCAGTCATCTTGAAATACAGTGGTTGTTTTGTTATAGTTTGGCCTGTTTATACATTTTACAATTCAAACTGAACTCTCTACTTCTCTCGTCCAGAAGATCATTTAGGTACAAGCGCACGAAACGCTTCTGGAACAGTTCCATGCCAGCAATTTTAACATTTTAAGCAATGCGATTGGCTCAAAAGACGGCTTGTAAGTTAGTTATTAACATGTCCAACAAGAGTATTCAAAAAAGTGTCTTAAATCGCGTTTGAGTTTCGTCTTGATTTACGCCACCAAAACGCCAACATTCTAGATATGTTCCGGGATAAAAATTACGTTGGGCAATTCTCCGTTGTATTACACAAAATAAATCGCAGTTTAAAGAAAATCAAAGCACAAGACCGGTAACAGAATGAAATACACTTTAACTAACTAACACTAGCTCTAAAGGTTGAATTAAAGACAACACTCAGCGAGATTTGATACAAGGTCGCAAGGGAAACAAAATATGAAAACGTATTTCTATCAATATTTCAGCTATTTCTACAAAAGCGATATAATAGTACGTACTATTCATTTGAACTACCGACAATTTTTGCTGTTTTAAGATTGCGTGGTACAGAAGAACAACAATCAAAGTAGTTATCAAATTTTAAGAATTACTCCAGCGCTGCGTTTAACTAAATTAAGATAAAATCAATGGTACTTCTAAAAGTAAGGAATACATGCCGCAACGTTTGTAGTGATGTGATGATGACTAAGATGGAATGATAATTATGGTGATAGACGGTGGTGATCATAATATTTTGACGGAGATTATTATAGTGATGTTGATGATGACAATGGTGAAGATGATAGGAATAATGATGATGATGATAATGAATACATAATTGCAGAGATGATAATCATGAATAAATTATAACGCTAGCGTTATTTAATGAGGGTTACATCAGGTAATTTCAAACACCATATGTATTGTTTCTATTTTTCATTATCTCATTGTCATTTCACCTGCAATGGCTCCAAATTGTACTTCAAACTACGCACTATGGCAACTGCAAAAATGTTGTTTCGATGATACTTTTCTATGAAAGGCTTTGACACTACCATTTCACGTACCTTTTGAAATGAGAGGAATGACGTGGTTAATGGATCCATTTTCCTCACATTTGACCCACTTTATATGTATCACCCTATCCGTGACCTCTTCGTTGAACGGCTGCACATAAGTCTTATAACTCTTGCATTGGTCTTCTTCGCAATGTTGTTGAATAGCATACCTGTGGCAGTTAGCGACCAGCTGAACTTGAAGCAGACCTACGAAAACACATAGATTAGTGTTTATTAGCAAATATCTGTTCTTGTAATACCAAAGTAAGTAAGTAAGTAAGTAAATAAGTAAGTAGTCAATTAATTAATTAAGTGAGTGAGTAAGTAAGTAAGTGAATGGGTAAGTGAGCGAGTAAGTGAGTAAATGAGTAAGTATGTAAGTGAGTGAGTGAATGAGTAAGTAAGTAAGTGAGTAAGTAAGTAAGTAAGTGAATGAGTAAGTGAGTGAGTAAGTGAGTAAATGAGTAAGTAAGTGAGTGAGTAAGTGAGTGAGTGAGTGAGAAAGTTAATAAGTAAGTGAGTGAGTAAATAAGTAAGTGAGTAAGTAAGTAAGTAAATGAGTAAGTGAGTAAGTGAGTGAATGAGTAAGTAAGTAAGTAAGTAAGCAAGTTAGTTAGTTAGAAAGTAAGTGAGTGAGTAAGTGAGTAAATAAGTAAGTATATAGGAAAGTGAGTGAGTGAGTAAGTATGTTAGTAAGTAAGTGAGTGAGTAAATAAGTGAGTAAGTGAGTGGGTGAGTAAGTAAGTGACTGAGTGACTGAGTAAGTAAGTGAGTGAGTAAGTAAGTGAGTGAGTGAGTGAGTAAGTAAGTAAGTGACTGAGTGACTGAGTAAGTAAGTAAGTAAGTAAGTAAGTGAGTGAGTGAATGAGTGAGTGAGTAAGTAAGTAAGTGAGTGAGTGAATAAGTAAGTAAGTGAGTGAGTAAGTAAGTGAGTGAGTGAGTGAGTGAGTAAATAAGTAAGTAAGTGAGTGAGTAAGTAAGTGAGTGAGTAAGTAAGTGAGTGAGTGAATAAGTAAGTAAGTGAGTGAGTAAGTAAGTGAGTAAGGACGTAAGTGAGTGAGTGAATGAGTAAGTAAGTCGGTGAGTGAGTGAGTTAGTGAGTTAGTGAGTGAGTGAGTGTGTGAGTGTGTAAGTGAGTGAGTGACTGAGCGAGTGAGTGAGTGAGTGAATGAGTTAGTGAGTAAGGAAGTAAGTAAGTGAGTGAGTAAGTCAGTCAGTCAGTCAGTAAGTAAGTAAGTACGTAAGATGTCCCCAGACATAACCCAGGGTTTGATAGGATAAAATGCCACCACAGGATCTTGAACCTAAGCTTCTGAGATTCTGACATTCCCCCTGGGAAATATGTATTAACTTCTTAAGTTATTTCATGTATATCAATAGCACCATATGCAACAGATCAAACAAATTCGTCTCTTTATAGAAACATGATCAAGAAAGTTCTTCTGTTAAAAAACTTTGAAAAGTTTGTTTTTGTAGTTAGTTCATGTAATCAAAAAAATATGTAAAACAAGGATTTTGATATTGGGATCTGATACTTCATTTACCTGGCGCCTACCAAGCTCTTCTCATTAGTTTAACTTTTCTGATAGTTTGGTTTTCGGTGAGCGATATTTCACGAGGTTCTTCCGCTAAGTCTGTCATTTCAGCTGTTGTGGGTGCAAATGCTCAAAATGCAGCTGAAGGTATCAGTGTTTAAAAATGCAACTGGAAAAGAAGCGTTCAGTTATCCGAAGGCATTAGTAAGCAAACCTCTCACTGACAGTTACTCTGGACTCAGATTTCAGTGGTCACCCTAACGTTCATTTATCAAGTGTTGCATAAAATTTATAGTTCAACTAAATCCAAATCATAGTAGACAGGAACGTGCATGCTGCATGCTATACGAGTTTTTACAGGATTCCTCTCCTTACATCCAGGTGGTTCATCACTGTAAAATGCTGTTAAGGTAAGGTCGACGGAAGAAGGCAGAGAAATGGTTGGTGAAATTTAGCATTAAAACAACTGACTCCGCATATTGAGTCAACCTAGCAATTGGTTCTATCGCTTGGCAGCATATTTAAAATTCAATTATTTTTAGGAAATGTTTTTGAAGAAATTTCAGGCCTGCAAACAATTCCGGAAATCTTGGCAACTCAAGGATTTCAAGGTCATGCACAATATGTGTTAGAATCAGACTGTAAAGTTCTTTGATTTTTAAAAATGTTGCGATTTTTCAATAGCTAATTGTGAACGTGTAATTATACAATACTCATACCTTACTTGTCTAGATTCTATGAACAAAAATGACATGCGATTTACCTGCGTATGCGCCATTTGTGAGTGTCTTTCGTACTTCTTGACGATATGCGAGTCTCAGTTTCTCGAGGGCTGTAAGGTCCTTGTGTTTTTGCAGAAACTCTTCCGATGTTATCGTGTCAATAAAAGAAGTTAGTTCACCTTCGTTTTTGTACTTTTCTTGAAGCTGAAAAAAGACGGGATATTCCTATAAAATAGCTAAAGCTAAATCCTTTCCTGAGCCAAGTGACTCATAAGGCCGGCGCTTATCTCCGGTTTCTGTAGTGTTAAGCGGATGAGAGTCGGCGACTCCCCCTGGACAGGACACTAATCCATCGCAGGTTAGCCCCCAGCAGAAGCTGGTACTCATTTACACAGCTGAGTCGACTGGAGCAAGTCGGGTAGAGTGCCTTGCTCAAGGACACAACACAGTGGTCAGGCCGGGGTTCGAACTCACGACCTTCAGGTTAACCTATAAAATAGACACGTCCTTAAATTACACCGTATTCGTTTTTGTTATTCCTATCTGGCCGGGGGGAGGAGGGGAAAATGTCCTCGGCAAAATTCAAACTACTAGAGCTTGCCAGCCATTGTTACGGTGTTGTGCAAAACACAACACACAAGAAAGAAAACACAATACACTAAACAGAAAACATGATACACAAGTGCAAAACACAATACACACAAGGATAACACAATACACTGAACAGAAAACACAATACACAGAAAGAAAACACAATATACAAAACGAAAACACAATACACAAGTGCAAAACACAATACATAAGTGCAAAATATAATACACTGAACAGAAAACACAATACACAAGTGCAAAAACACAATACACAGAAAGACTGAAAACACAATACACAAGTGCAAAACACAATACACAGAACGAGAGCCTGGTCGCTAGCAAAAATTGGAAATGGAGTGGTTACAAAGTTTCTAGCATCGACCGGTATTCGAGAAGCGAGCCAGAACCTTCTAATTCCCCTTCGGTATGTTCTCGAGCAGTTTGTACATCCACAAGCCAATTTCATCCACGTAAACCGTACTGTTTTAAGCAATTTAAAAGCGTTCGTTTTGACATCTTTATTCTGTGTAATCTCTCCAGAAAGCTCAAGATAGTGGCATATTCATAACTCATGGAAAAGTACTCTCAAATAGTTTCTTCACGGTTTTGCACTAATGGGTCACCGTACCCGTTGTAGATCCGACAACGACATATAATGACTTTCTCTAAAATTTATTGGAGAATCATATGACGTGCCGTTTTTGTCCTTTTTAATTGAAGCCATTGCCGTGACAACTTTTGTTTTCATTGACAGGTTTGGGAAATGTTTTCACAATATTTTTTTAAAAAAATAATTCTGGCTGTTTTTACATCAGAATAATAAATTTATACGTTTTAAATGTATTTTCAATCGTTTCAAACATATTTTGTCCAATTTCGGTAATTTCTGGGACTCTCATGATCAAAAAATCCAGGAGGCGGCCACGAAATCCAACATGGCGTCCTGTACGTAACTCAGGACCTGCAGGACTGGATCCAGACTAGTTCACCTAGTTTCCTACTCACAATTTTGTGGCTCTTTTTAAAAAATTCTCCAACACTTAAAGTTTCAATTTGTTTCATTGTCTTTTTACGGTCGTAAGTAGCGTTCATTGTCTTTTTGAACCAATTCTTACCCTCCCTACCCTCCCCCGTCAGGTTAATTCAACTGATTCACCAGTGATTCATGAGAAAAACCAGCGCTTTGTTGTATTGATCGCAATGAACTAGTCAAAAACGCTATCTAATTGGTCGAGTGATTTCTGATGATTTGGAGACCACTCCCACTGCCTTCCCGTTAGAAAACCACTCACAAACTACTCACGAACGTAAACAATATGTAACTTTCGATCTCACGTATGTAGTAAGCTGTACTGGTTCTAGTTAGAAAACAAATTATTGACCGGCGAAGGCATGTTTCAAAGTTTAGAGTGTAGCTCCATAATAATAAAGGAACAGACAGGAAGTGTGTGTGTGTGTGTGTGTGTGTGTGAAGGAATTTGGTTTAGAAAGATGGGTAGATTTTTCACACCTGTCGTAATAAATTTTAGGCTAACGCTAAGCTCTATTCTTGACACAAGACTAAACACGTACAAAGAAATATCGCAATATTTGCATATCGTTGTATATCCTTGCAGCCGTAACTGATGTACACCCCGTTTCTTTTCGATTTCTTTAACACAGCATTGATGTTAGCCTCCAAAGCAGCCGCCTCATCTCCTTCGTGCAGC
>JANSTQ010138519.1:0-13219 GCA_026167885.1 Bergia puertoricense
GCTCCGCATTTTATTCATGAGCTATGACGTCATCCTAAGATAATTTATTCCTCCCCACGTTAATGAGATTCCTCCCCAAAAAAAGGGGTAATTCGGTGCATACTATACTACTCATGGACAGTGTGGAGAAATGAAAGGCCCAAAATAATTCAACCCTTGGCAAGGCCAAGCAAACTTCACGTTATCCGAGTTATAGAATCTGACTAAACTGAGCTCCTGTAGGTCTGTGTTTGTGTCTGTCTATCTGAATTTTCACCTGGTACCTGTCTTTTTTCAGTAGAATATGTACCTGTTCTTGTTTGGTAAGACTTTGCGTCCTCCCTTACTTCTAGTCATGGATTTTCGTTGACCGGAATCCTCCAAGCTCATTCTTTTGCTCTCCTGTGCACACTTAACAGATAAACGCCGCATTGCTTCTCTTGTTGTTTTCATAGCAATCTTGCGGACAGTTTTCAAGTGCTCGGCGTCAATTCCAGCTTCCATAATTTGTCTAGGGACCATTAGGACATGACAGTGTGAAAAATGCTAATAGTGATTACTGGAACTACTAACCAATACAACAAGAGGCTCCAGGATGTGTGCTAGCATGTCGTTCAGGACTCCATTAGTGTAGAGTTGTAGAGACCAATGGACCCCTTACAAATGGTTGTACATGTGGAGGGTCCACCAGTGGTTTTAGGGGGATGACAATTACAGCCTTATCTGTAGGTTAAATAGCTTTCTGATAGGTTTTGATGCACATAACCAATCAGTAAATAAGAAAATGCAGTATTTGCTAATGATTGCATATTCAAATCATTGCAACTACGACAATTTTTCCAAAAGCGATTGCCTATAAGTGATTTACAGGGCTAAATCAGTGGATTTTCCTTTTTAGATGTTGAATTGTTAAGTTATTCATCCAAAAATATTTTAATTAAAAAATGAATCGCTTTTTCCAAGTTTCTATGCATCTTAAACCAATTTATTACTTTAAGTTCCGGCCCCGAAATCGAGATGATCCATAACAGAAGAGATAACAATCAAACTTAATCGCCGCCTAAAACAGACGATTTGTACCATTTGCTCGTCAAAAACTTTGGATTTGTTTCTGAACAACGCCTGTTTATAGATACTTTAAAATGAGAATTAAATTTCTTTTCAATAAACTTTTGACCTGTATGCTCAAAGCAGTGAAAGAGCCCTTTCAATCTCAAAACAAAATTTTCCTTGATCAGACGAGCATTTAACTTCTTAATCCATAGATTTACCATATAATCTCTCAATCTGGTTTGCTTGATCACTTAAAGAGGCTTTTGTCTTAATTTTATTCCAATATGGTTTTATCTTCCCCCTCTCGTTCTTGAGGTCACGTTCTATGATTGAATATTATCATAATTTATGAAATCTCACCTTGCTATAATGGGGAACATGGTGAGAACTTCATCGAGATCAGGTTTAGTCAGCATCAGGATTTCACAATATGTCTTTGCTCTTACTGTCGCTAGCCGGCTTTCACCAAATATCAAGCCAACCTGGGGAGTAAAACAAGTGTATAGTTTTGGTACTGAATTTTAGCTATAACTGGTACCCCAAAAATTAAAATTGACCTTTCTTTAGAAAGTGGGAATGTATGATCTGCAATGGGAGAACTTCAATTACCCTTTTCTGTGCCCTTTAATTTCTTTTTAAAACATCTTCACAATATTTTTCGGAAACTAACAGATGGCTTCTATTTTTTTAAAAAAAATGCTAAAACGAGGTCAAAAATTCGCCTTCTAATAATACTAAACTTCAAGAAATGTCAAAACTAATATCGCCAAACATTCAGACTTTCTCCCTCCCACTCCCCGATTATTTTTTCCGTGCGTTTCCCCTTGTCTGAAATTTATGTTAATCCAGTTCGAAAGCGGCGAGCTTACCTCTCCAAAATAGCCTCCAGGCCCCAGGACCGCCACAACGGTTATGCCATCATCCCCTATAACTTCTACCAGACCCCTTCTGACAAGGTACATCTCTCTGCCCATGTCTCCCTGGTACACAATGTAGTCATCTGCAGGTAATGGAAAAACGTTAACAAAAAAATAAAAACCCTCCACTGCTAAAGGAAAGAGACTTTTAAGCAAACCGCTTGTACAGAATGAAACGAAAAAATAAACTTAACAACAGCAATCACATCGGTATTACTCTCAAAATGATTTATGTTTCAGGCTTGAATTGTCCCTTTAAGAAACGGATCTGAATGTTTGTACAACTTCCCACTGCTGTATTTGTTCAGTCTAGCCAAACACATTCGGTCTAGCAGCACGAGAAAACTGATTTATGGGATGACGTGCAAGTCTTGCTATATTCCCGTACTTTTGCTGGCTGGAAAAACAGAAGCAAGCTGGGCCAGGAACAATTCTGATAGTTGTCATGTTCCATTTTGGAACTGGTCAAACCTGACAAACGAAAAAAGCCTTATAGCTCTATAATTTATTACCTGGACAGAAAAGGTATGAAACAGTCTTCAGCGACAGCATTCTAAGGAAGTTTACATCAGTTTCCATGAAGATTGGCACCTACAATAAAATACATTATGTTGATTCCAATGTATCTGTGAAATTTTAATCACAGAGAACAGTTAAATACAAATTCAAGTGTAAATTTTTGAAATCAGGGCAGAAATACGAAATCAGGGCGCAGAAAAGTGAAAATAAACTCCGATTGGCTATAGAAATGTCGCATACAACAGGTTTTACTTCTTTTAAACATACATATATTTAACAGCTTAAGCCGGGCAGGCAAACTGTAGCATGTAAAACAAGCTGAAAAAGGGTTTTATCATTTTTTCTAGATCTACTGCATGAGTAACAAGCAATGAGATATCTTTGAACGCAGTTTTGGGATAAATGGCACTAACAAATCTTTCGAAGACAAGAAATTTAAAGGTATCTGATTACATGTACCTAGAGTCATCGTGCATTTTAGCACGCGTAATTATGGGATTAACGCTGATATTTACTATTTTCTTGCTAAGATGCACTTCATATTTTAACGTTTAAAATTCAAAGAAATAAATAATAACCCAATGAACAGCAAGAAAGGAAGATACGAAAAACTGAGAATAACTTTACAAAATGAGACATTATTCATTAACTAACCCTCTCCAGAAACAGCCGGGTTTCTTCGTAACAGACATCCTGTTGTAGCTTCAAGGGCATGTCCCCCATCAGCTTCTTACTGCCAGGGATCAACTCACCTCTGAAATGAACATTTTCATTTGAATGATTCTTTATAATTGAAAACAGATATAAAACCAAAAACAGTTATCAGATACAATGTGCTATGGGAAGCGAAGACACTGCACAGTCTGTGTTTTGTTGATACAAGGATGAAAATGTGCATTGTATTAGCATAAAATGTATTTAAAAATGAAAAGAACAAACTTAAAGAAAAGTCACATAGATGAAAAAGAATGTGCTATGTCGGCGGGGGCTCCAGATAACGGCGAGTTAATGGTCAAAACGTAGCTATATGATCATACGCATCTCTAAATTCAAAAATACTGTATGATTGAGCCAAAACGTATTTGGTCAGCACTTGACCAGTAGGCGAGCACTAGTTATTTCGAGCCCTGTAAAAAATCGTTTGAGAACTTAAAGCCTTAATGATATTCAGCAGTCATGCTGGACTTATTAGTTCCAATCCAGTGAGAAGGCAGCATGAGGACTTCTTATGTCAGAGGCGTGAAACTACACAGCGTACACATCAGCAAGGTTCAGCAGACTTCATAATGCAACCAAACACGCAGTTGTCGTGCATTCAAACAAACACCGCACTTATTGGTTAATGAATGTGCTTAAATGATTCCAGTTTATGTGATTAAGGAGGTGGTAGCAAACAACTCCAGCAAACTGCTGGATGTCTTGCAATTAAGGTTTCGGGTTTCAGACGTATTTTTCCACATGAGAGGTTCTTTATCGCTACAAAGAAAGAGCAAAGATGTGTATTATCATTTGAAATGGTGTAGTTGTTAATGCAAAGCGCATTTGATCATACTTACATGAAAAATGTTCGCTACATAAATATTAAATTATTATATTAAGTAGCGCATGAAGCAAGGCTAAATGCTAGAAGATGTTAAATGAACGTAAGATGACTCCCCAGTAGTATCTCCTGGTAAAGCGCACTTCACCGTGTCTACAGTTGAAACCTCTTTAGTTAGGAACATGAACAAGGGTATGGTGATTATTCTTAGAGTTTTTGATGCATTAAAAATTCTAATGAACATTGGCAATTAGATTTTAACAGCACAAGGTACAAACATTTCAGACTTGATAAATATTAGAAGCCTCCATCTCTAAATTAGCTCCTCCTCCTTTCCTTGAAGTTCCTTTGTCAAACTCTCTATTTAGAGGATGTTACAAAGGAAATACAGTTGCTCCTTTTTTTTCTGCTCTTTCATCACTGACCTGTGAAGTCTCCACAACATGGACAGGTAGTTTTCCACACGGTTAATCAGTCTCACGTTTAGTTTCTGTTCTTCCATAAAGTCCCGAACAGCCTTGATCCTTGCCATGAACACAACTCTAGAAGTAGAAAGGCCTGCTTGAACCAGTGGCCTCCAGGCTTCTAATATTTTATTTTATCACATAAATATATATAAAATACCAGGATTTCTCTCTTCCTAAAAAGTCATACGCGCGCAGTGAAGATATCATTGTTCTGTTCACGTGTGAATATATCAAATTACCATGGTTGCGCACCTGTCATCCAATCAGCGCTCGTACATTTCGCGCCCTTTTTTAATCTCACTGGGGCCGATTTTTCCTGTCTTCCTATCCTCGACTGTCATGGTGGAGTTAGAGGACAAATTATATTCACTTTTGTCGTTAATTAACTGTTTCGTACCTGGTATTTTATCTATATTAATGTAATAAACAGAACATTACATGGCGTCTTTAAGATACGAATGTTGTCTTCTCGTTTTGAAAACATCTCTCATTCACTCGTTCAAAGATCGCATATCACAAGAAGAGCCACTCATTCCATCAAGCTTATTTGAAGAGCGACGGCGAGTTACAATAAAAATTCCTTACTGCAAACGCAATGAAAGAGCCATTCCTAATATCCTGAACAAACTGAACAGTTTTACACAAAACAACTACGGCATTTTTCAAATTGTTTGGCAAACTAAGAAAATTTTAAAAAACCTCTGTTCAACCTCAAAGACCGTAACATTCACCAATCACATGTAGTTTATGAAGGACAATGCGACTGTGGCGTTAAGTACATTGGGGAACCAAAAGAAATTTTGAAGTACGGATTAAAGAACATTCCGACCCATATAAAGATTCAGAGCCAGCAAAACACCTTTCAGAGTTCCCTAGTCACAAGTTCACGTGGGGCGTAATTACCACCGCACAGCAACAAATGAAAAGAAGAATTTTAGAGGCTTTATTTGTAGCCTCAAAACAGCCACACTTAAACACAAACTCTCGGCTTATCCTTTACACCTCTTCCCCATAGGAACAACGTAGCAAACTTAAAACGCAAAATGATCGCGGCCAACACAACCCTGAAAATAACTTTATAGTCGAAAACGTTTGGTTTTTTAGAACACAAAATTTAAACTTTTCCAATCCTAAACCTTGTTTTATATTATACAGACCATATTATAACAAAACTGAAAATCTAGGTAAGTAAATGAAATCCACTTAAAATTAAAAGAAAGAAGGTAGTCCACAAAACAACATTTCAGTTTCTACTCTGTTCTGAGTTTCTAAATCTAACGATTAACCTTTAACTGGTTCTTTGCGACACCTTTAGCCAAAAGGGGCCACCAAGGTTCCTACAGCAATAACCGTGTGTACCGAGCTGTATTCTACCTTCAAAAAAACAAGCAGAATTGGATTGAATTTCGCACGCGACTTTTAAATTGGTTTTGTTTGCAACATTAAAGCATTTGTTTGGTTGGGTTATCAAATAAACAAACCTCTTTGTGGCTCACTGATCTATGGGGTGATGTTATGCCCTTAGTTAGGAGATGGTCGTCAAATTTTACAGTTGCCCTCGAAGCTTCGATTCTTCACAGTGGGAAGAATACCATCCGATATATCAGATGCCAAAAAGGTACTCACATTGATGATGCACATTACCCAAGGTAGGGACAATACCAAAGACAACAACTATATACAGTGTACTAACAGAATACAACTGGACTACTTGGAAGAGGCAGTATATATTAGCAAAGGTAACATTATTCCCTATTTAGTAGCTATCAATAATCCATGAGAGCTTCTGTATCAAAATAAAACTGGACAACTCACTGCTTCTGTAGCAAAAGAAAAATGGACAACTCACTTTGGTGTGGCAGCATTAGCCAAGGTAGCAGCAATACTACTAAGGCAGTACCCATACAATAGAAGTCCTATAATCATGACAGTGACGGCAATCAGCTGACTTGTAGAATCGTGGGCGTGTATGTCCCCATATCCAGTTGAAGACATGGTGGCAGCTGCCCAGTAAAGAGATGCGACATATTCCCTGAGGCCCGTGCTATTTGTTTGCAGTATGTGTTGAGCCCAACTTTTCGAATTGCATCTAAAAAAGGATACACGAGAACGGTTAGAAATTTAGGCACAAACAAAGAACGACTGAGAATTATGAGACTCCAAGCATTTGATTAAAGGGTAGCATCATATCTGAAATGTGCAGTAAAGAGCCAACAAAGAACTGATCTTCAAGCTTTTTAAAATAGATGGGTTGCTCTTGAAAATGTCACAAAAGAGAGAAGTTACTTGTACAACTTTATCCTACGTTTTTTGATAATTTATGACTTTTAACGTAAACAAAGTTTTTTTTCAATCCTACTTACTGGTAAAAAATGTGTGTGCAATTAAGAATTCTTGTTTTCATTCAAAGGGACGACAAAGAGTTCACACCAGGGACAAGTATCAAAATTTCGTGGAATAGGTGCAATATTTCCACAAGCCTGTCACGTGAACATGAAATACGAAAACAACTACGTTGTGTTACTTAGCAAATGCTTCAGAATCTTCTTGAAAATTATTTCCAAAACTCTAGAAGCCACTAATATTTCCCATAAGCCATGTTTACTTCAAAAACAATAACAACTAAACTCCAGTGGTTTTCAAGGAATGGTTAGAAAAAAGATAATTAAAAAGAACTTTTCTAGGAATTCCAAAACTAGTACGACTCCATCAAGATAGAACAAATGAAAAGAAACAGTCGGCTAATGGAGATTCCAACGCGCTGGTGTCATTATAATGTAACTTGCGGCTCTATAACCCATGGAATTTGTATTTTACATCTAGCACTCATGACAATAATCACACCAGACTTACGTTTTACCATAACAGGCTTCAAAGAACCAAACACAAGCACTCAAATGGGTTGTCAGAAGAATATAAATTATGAACTTTATTGCTCGTACTCTGCCAATGACATAATCCAAACTGCCCTCCAGATCGCTAAAATATCTGGAAATCTGTTGGAAAGTTTAGGTTCATTCAGAAAATGTATTAACAAGTCTATAACAAAAGATACAAAGATCTACATGTCAGTAGCCATCACCCCTCCCCTTCCCCCCAAAAGAAAAACAGATCAAGATGTCAATCATTGGAATATAGGTGGAAAAATTTGCAACACTACAAAATCAATAATTGAACAAGCATTAGCGATAAATGTTTAGAGATACGACATCTTTTGCATTTGTAGTGCATTCACAAACTATTAACTTTTATACTTTATTAGCTTTGCCACTTCTAACGAAAACAACACAGAAAATTATATCTAAGACAATACACAGCAAAATACAACTATAACGTAGGACCGCAACAGCATAACTAATATACCGCAGGCCCAAAGTTACAACAGTGAGAACATTCAGAACAATAAGATAAAAAAGAAAACTGAATGGTAGATTTTTAACAACAACAAACAGGACGTGTTGCTATACGCGACGAGTTACATGTGAGTCAGATAGCTTTAAAGATTCGAGGATCATCGCATTTGTAAGTATTTTTAAAAACAAGCAGTAGTAGTTTTTTCATGGTTAGATTGAATTTGTCTGCCACAGTGTTCCAAGATCTAGTCGACCTGGTGAGAAATATTTGATAGGTTGTGGTTCTGGAACAAATGTTAAGAATATCATCTATTAGGTCGGATAGAAAGGATTTGTAGTCAAGTCTGAGCTCAGATTTACTAATCCACAAGCTGACTTGAAGAAAAAGACCTGGTACTATTAGACCTATTAAAGAAAAAAATCTCTAAAACAACAGTTTTACCCTTAATGCTTTGATGAGCCTGTTAAGCCTCAAGAAGGAGAGGTAATGCCAACGACTATGGTCTTCCTCCAATAGACACAATATATCCAGTGGGAGCACGGCCAGGAGATCCACCAGAAACCACGGACTTCGCAAATAGACATGACGAATTTCCTCCAGCTCTGTAACATAAAACATGAACATAACACAGGCATTTAAAATAACCAAAAAATGTTTTCAAGAGTATTCTTCATCCTGAAGACCTAGAATGTAAAGGTTGTTAAGGATGATTTTTTTCGTTTTTAAATAAAAACATGCTGACATCAACATACCCAACACAGAGCATCAAATTAAAGATCATATGCACGGTTGTAGACTCTGGTTGGTCAGGAGTCTACTATTTTCTTTAGAGTATTTTAGTATTACAATTTACCACTTTTAAAATCAAAGTACTTACAATTTAAATTTAAGTCTTAAAATGTAAAAAAATAAATCATCTATTTGCCAATGCCAATCGTTTCCTGAATGATATTTATATGTAACTTAGAAATTGAAAAGTTTATTTTAAATTTTATAACGTATACGTTGTTAGGACTTTTTTTGCATTCCACATTCATGGAAGTCCCCATGTTGCCATTATTTCTAGTATAAACCAACAACATGTGCTGCTTATGTGACTTCATCAATATTGAAAAATTTGTTTCACATGTCTTTTAACTGAAACATCCTATCTCCTCATCTCAAAACACTACAAGGGTTCTTTCTTCTTCATTTCAACTTATTTAACTAACTATTCAACTTTTATTTCATCAGGCATCAGATGATTTGCAGGCATAACAATCTGTAAAAATTTAGACTTCTATCCACTTAAAATAACTTTGTCCACACTTTATCGGTGGTGAATGCGACAGTATCCTCATCCTTTGTTTGGGTCCACGAACTGGAGGGGGAAACTACTCTCTTATTTGGTTGTGAAATGTTAATTCAGTCGGGAAGCAAATTCAACCTGTCTTTTCAAGCTAACATAAAAAATGCTCAATTTTATTGGTTTGAACAAAAACACGTCAAGAATACTAACTTTTCACAGTAGGTGTGGCCATGTTGAACCGCAGAAACAAATCAGCAACAAGAATCAAGTCCATGATGTAGGTCAAAATCAACAACACTTCCATGCCACTACTCTCTCCATAGCCAAAGCTATGCAGGCTCACAGAGAATGACGCCTGAAAAGTGTAGATGAAGCAGATCAACAAGAGGTCCACAATCAGCAACCTCTCCCACATGGTTGCAAACCAGGAGTTGTGTGGGATCACGTAGCTGGTAAGACTTCTCCAGGCGCTGTTAAATGGAGAAAGAACATGTAAGAATCAAGTTTACCGTCATCCATAACTCCCCCCCCCTCCGCCCCCCCGCCAGCTTAACATTGCTTGGTGCTCTACGTGTACATCGTCCCCTTTAGTTGTAGTTAAACCAGTTGCTTGTTAAGTGAGACTTCTCCAAATATTGCGATAGAGTGCAAACACGTCTACTTCACTTAATATCTTCTTCTGCAACTTTTGTTATATTTTCATGTCAATTTATACAAGTACAGTTGTTGACAAGTTTTTCGAGCTTACACATTTAGCTTTTCAAAATCGCCGTTTAAGTCAATTTGAAATTTTAAAAAATAATAGTGACATAAATCATAAATCTGATCATATGACATACAACTCTGCCTCATACCTTTCTTCCTTCTTTTCCTCGCAAGGCATTTCCTGCACAAAAAGTAACCAAGATAGATAAATTGAATAAATAAATAAATAAATAATTTATAGTGCCATGTTATTTGAAATCAAACAATAATTAAATCAAATAATAATCAAATGAATAAGAAATTGATTTTAAAAATCCCTGTGGCGCAGTGGTTGAGTGGTTAGTGTATCCGACCGTAATCTGAAGGTCGCGAGTTCGAACCCCGGTCTGACCACTGTGTTGTGTCCTCGACATGCTCCAGTCGACTCAGCTGTGTGAATGAGTACCAGCATGCTGGGGTAAAGTTTGGGAAAGGTCCTCCTCTACCCCTGTGGTAGTAGCTAAAGAAAAAGGAGCCTTCGGGTCTCCTTCGACTGCGGTCTGCGGTCGATCACTTTATTTTTTTTAACTCCTTAATTCAAAATTTGTATTTGAGCTAAAACCGTCAGTCAGAACCCCCTAGGGGTCTTAGGAACGGAGCCCAGGTGTCGTGGTAATTATCTTTTTCATATTCAGTGTTCTTGTCAAGTGCAGAATGCAAGGGTTCTAAATTATCATTTAAGATTTCAATCAATATCAGTTCGTATACATTTAAATTAACACCTTCTTTGTCCTACCGGGATAACTTTTACCAAAATAACTGACAGACATATATGTTATTACAAGTAGAAGCAGAAAAGTGCTGTCTAACCAGATCCTGCTGAAGACATTTCATCACTTCCTCATCGTCCATCTCAATGATAGTGTTGCCATTACTTCCTTTGCGGTTTGCCAAGTCACAGCGATGCTCAACGGCAGTGTACAGCTTCTCAGCAACTAAGATAAACAACAACACAGTCAATAAGATACGGTGCTGCATGTTTATGTGTCTATTTTGGTATTTTGTTCCCTTTCTTTTTATTTTTGTGTATGTATTTCTATTTGTACGAGCTTTAGCAACAACTATGAACGATCAAGCTAATCTTTGTTATACGTTAACCATGCTAAATAATGTTGCTGATACTGAATGAGTGAACAAGTTTTAGTCGTTCATAAAACGTATATTTCGTGAGTATTTTGATAAAGTTTTGGCCTCTTGGTAACCAACTCCTTGGGAGACGAATTAAAAACTGCACATTGACATTTTAGCTGAGAACTGGTAAATCAGTAGTAATGAAGTTATAAAGAATAATGTTCCATTACAAGTCTTAATTTGCAGAGAAATGGAATAAATGCCTCTACCTTCTCGATATTTCTCTCCAATGAATGTCCCCTCTTACGAGAAGGAAACTTACTAATGCTTTGAATAAACAAGGCAATTAAACCAAGTCTAGCGCAATTTAGTGTAACATCATACGAGTGGTTGCAAAAGTTGATCCACTCAGTTACACAACAGCCGATGAACAGGGAAATTTGCAATCACACGTTTGATTTCAGACCAAACTTGCATGACTTCAGGTTTACTTACCACTCAGTTTTGTTCATTTTGAAATTGCTCATTTTTGCTGTTGTTGTCATTGTTGTTCATGTTGGAACTGTAACTGTCATTTAAAAAGTTGCCATTGTTGTTGTTATCAAACTCATTAATTCTGAACAAATCAGATTGCAATAACCAACAGTGATTTCAAAATGGATCTAACTGACAGGGTGATTAGTCCTCACTGGAAGACTTGTTTCTTAAAAAAATGGGCTTTCTACATTGGTGAGTAAGCCAAATATGTAGGGTTGATATGATATGTGTTTCGCCGTAAGGTTGGATGTAAAGCGCAAATCATTCGTCAAGGTAGGCATCAAGCGCTCGAAACGTCAGCTTGACATATCCAAAAAATACACCATATCAATTCTTATTGATCAAACCATATAATAAGTTTGCAGTCGGTACATTCTTTGGAATGTACAACCAAGTTGGAGCAGTTTACTATTAAAATAATTTCCAGTTTAACATATCAAGCTTCACGTAGTATAACCTTTTACATAGGGATTTGAAAATGTTAGAAAAGTTTTAACGCAGCACGACAAACAAAATACAATCGAATGAAACAGATTAATAATGACATCAGTGGATATACAGAAACTACAGTATATATCCACCGTGTTGATGTCAAGAAATCTTTGATTTACCCATAAATCTGTTTCCCATCATTGCAAATCGAGGTCAAGGTTTTGCATTTGCTATATTCCGCAAACTTGGCCTCAGCTCCAGTACGTTTTTGTTATTGGGCACAAGGACTTAATTCAGAAATACACAATGTCCTACAAATTAATTGTATCAAGCAAGCAGGTGGTTCAGTACCATCGGGATAATGTTTAAGAACCCTGTTCAAATCTGTCCGGTCTAGTAGCAAGACAACAGATGGTACTGTCGCTCTCACAGAGGCTGTCCTTGGCAGATTGTACATCAGGCTCACCTGCAAACCGTATACATGATGACGTCAGATAGAGTTACACATGAACAACTGGGTACCCCTCCCCCTTTTATTAGAACGCGGTTTATTTTTCGGCTTCGTTTCACTGACTATGTAATCACTGTGTTCCAATTTTGAGCTAGTTTAAATTTACCTAGCAAAGACAACCATTAGACACAAATAACAATAACCCTAAGGCTAACACTGATTCCACTTACCTCACCAAATATTCGACCTTCTGATAGAGTTGCAATTACTGTCTCATTATCGTTTTCAGATAATATCTGTGTGTAAACAAGGGGAAAATAGAGTTTACCGTACAGGTTATTTGACGAGGTAGCAATTTTTTACAAAAATTTGTAGGTGTGTAGACTAATACGTGATGATAAAAAAAAACAAACTTATCTTCAGTCAATATCTTGTGTTCTCATCAATCTCTGTAAATTCTACAGGTCTCTATATTAAGACCTGATATACAGTGCAACAGTGTACGTAATACTATGTGTAACGTGGAATTTGCATCCTATATCAGCCTCTGAATATTATGCACACAATTTTGCAAAGAAGAATAAAATATATAATCCAGTTCTAAATCTGTAACATTGCACACAACAATTTCAAGGAAGGCTGCACCAATTGCAACAATTGCGCGCATTTATTTCATGCAATGCTGCATCGTACTTGGGGGCCTTTAGTCATATCTAAAACTAAAAAACTGTTCATTTCATAAACTGCATATTTTAAAGTTTTTCCACCACGAAAAAAATTATATCTTAAAATGGTAAATGGTAAATGGTTTATTAAGTTTAAAACTTTACAGTTGTAATGACTGAATTGTGTAAAACTTTACAATAC
>JANSTQ010138541.1:0-13214 GCA_026167885.1 Bergia puertoricense
CAACACTCACCTTGGCTATAGTCACTTCAACACTCACCTTGGCTATAGTCACTTCAACACTCACCTTGGCTATAGTCACTTCAACACTCACCTTGGTTATAGTCACTTCAACACACCTTGGCTATAGTCACTTCAACACTCACCTTGGCTATAGTCACTTCAACACTCACTTTGGCTATAGTCACTTCAACACTCACCTTGGCTATAGTCACTTCAACACTCACCTTGGCTAGTCACTTCACTCACCTTCGCTTGTTTGTTACTAGTTGGCTTTTGTTTCTTAGGAGCTGCACTGGATCCCCCTGTAGAGCTTGTGCTTACACTTGGTTCAGAAGGCGCCTTTTGCGTACTCCTAGCAGTCTTTGCAGGTGCGGATTTAGACGACGTTTTTTCTGGTACAGTTCCTCTGTGCTTTTCCAAAATGGCCTGTACAGCGTTCTTGGATGCAGGCTGTAAAAAGTCACGATAGATAAGAAAAAACTATCACTTTTGAGCGGGGTTTTCATTCTTTAACATGCACTTAGTAGAGAATGAGATATCAGCCGCTTGGAAAAAACTGGATACTTAATCTGATTGCAGATTGGTCAAAACTTACAACCAATCACAAATCCTGCAAGACACAAATTTGCTTTAGGGGTCGAGTTAGTGTGTTTTCAGTCTGAACTTAATCGCTTTTGCATTTGTCGATTCTAAATCAAAAGTTTAAACAAATTTTGATAATCTGTTGGTGCTACACCACGCAATTCAAGGATTTTTAAGGACCTCCAGTGATTTTCAACGACCTTCCAGGCCCTGGAATTTTTATTTTCAAATTCAAGGACTCTCCAGGATTTTCAAGGACCGTGGGAACCCTGAAGAACTCTCCTCAACACACCTTTAGTTTGTTGACCTGTTTGGACATCGCGTCCCAGCCCACATGCTGCATCATCAAAGGCACCACACTCTGTGCCTTTTTGCGCACATCTCCACTACGATCCTCCAGACAGGAGTAGAGAGGGGCTATTATCTGTATCATCTCTTCCCTCGGTAGTTTGCCCTCCTGTGGGAGTTTTTCTTCAAGCCAGCCCAGCACCTATGAAAACAACAACAGAGTAATTTGAATGTTACATGTACGTGTAAAGACCATCCCCGTCCTTCGACAGGGACGTTAAGCCGTTGGTCCCTCAGATGGATGAAGAGCCACTCTGTGGAAATGCCGTCTGGGTAACGCCGTTATTATTATTATTATTATTTACATTATTATTATTATTATTATTGTCATCTTTATCATTATTATTATCGTTATCAGTCTTACTGCTATCATCATCATCATAATCATAATCATCATCATTATCATCATCACTATTATTTTATGATGTTACCTCTGTTCTCAGGTTGGGGTTTTCAGTGCTGAGGGCTCCAAACACAACCTCTCCCTCTATGAAAGGCGCCAAACCGATTTCTTTGTGCCACGCATTCAGCGTTGATATTCCAGCAGCTCGTACACCTGTCTGTAATTGAATGAGAAAGAAGAAACTTGGAATGAAAATTGAGAACTGATCTAAAGCCTTTTTCGGTACAGCTGTCTGTGTAAATGACTGAATATTGACAACTGATCTAAAACCTTTTTCGGTACAGCTGTCTGTGTAACTGAATGAATACTGACAACTGATCTAAAACCTTTTTCGGTACAGCTGTCTGTGTAATTGAATGAATACTGACAACTGATCTAAATCCTTTTCCGGCATGTGCAGCTGTCTGTGTAATTGAATGAATACTGACAACTGATCTAAAACCTTTTTCGGTACAGCTGTCTGTGTAACTGAATGAATACTGACAACTGATCTAAAACCTTTTTCGGTACAGCTGTCTGTGTAACTGAATGAATATTGACAACTGATCTAAAACCTTTTTCGGTACAGCTGTCTGTGTAACTGAATGAAATTTGACAACTGATCTAAAACCTTTTTCGGTACAACTGTCTGTGTAATTGAATGAATACTGACAACTGATCTAAAACCTTTTTCGGTACAGCTGTCTGTGTAATTGAATGAAACTTGACAACTGATCTAAAACCTTTTTCGGTACAGCTGTCTGTGTAACTGAATGAATACTGACAACTGATCTAAAACCTTTTTCGGTACAACTGTCTGCACAAATGAATGAGGAAGATGAAACTTCGAACGAAAATTCATAACTACTCTAAAACCTTCAAAAATACTTTAAATGTTGGCAAGATGCTTGAGTTAGCGTGGTTTCAAATTGTTGGAAATCAACTACCAGCTGTAACAATAAAAACTAGTTTAAAGGGGGTTGACATTGACTAAAGAACGTTTCAGCAAAAGCAATATAATTTGCTGCATGTTATGAACATACTAATAATGGCATTTTGCTGATAATGCGAGAATAAAGGGCTGGTGGTTCACAATGGCACTCAACTGAAGTTAATATGTGCTTGCCAATCCAAAAAGCCTTTATATCTACCACTGAGCTATTACACATTTATCATCCCATCTGTGGCACTCTCTCAAAACATTCGACCTACCTTTACAACAACATAACTGCACAATGAAACACGGTAAAGCACAAAAGTAACGATACCCTGCCCCAACAAAAGTTTAAGAGGTACTTAATGTACCAAACGTGGCCAAATAAAGCCAGATATCACATACCTTTGCGTCAGCTAAAGTACTGAAAATGCCTGGTCCAATGGTTTTGAGGTGTTTTGCCACCTGAGGTCCCATGGCCGTTGCTATAGAACCACAGATGTTAAGACTGACTACCACCTTAAAAACGCAAAATTGCTCTAATCAATATTCATTTGTTTCTGCAATAAAATAGTTTTAGTAGTACTAAACTACTCGAGGTAGTCTAACATTTCAGACATAAAATTACAGCCAATTTCTGTCCCATGAAAAGCAATGTATAAATTTGTGAAACATAATATCAAAAAGGCTGTTTTGTCTGACTCTAATTAATAAAATGTTTCCTTTTTCAGTACTTCGTTTCCCCAAGGTTAAAAGTTTGGAATAAACACGTTAAGGTACCATTTGAATTATTTTAAATTTTCTGATAATTCCTTCACTGATCATCTGAAACATTGTTCTTGATGATCCCAAGCTGCCACACTAATATTTAAATCTAGTTCTAAAGGAAATCTAAACTGTCCGACTTGAAAACAAAACACAAAATACTTTTTAAGTTTTCAATCTATGAAGGACGTAAAAAAACCCCAACGCTGTTTATGAAGAACAGCTTTTGTCCAATGTTGACAGAACCTGGTAAAAAGCTCATCCGTAAAGCCTGGTTCACACTTGTGAAATAAGAATAAGCACAAGAACAAGCACAAGCACAAAAAAATCCCAGTGTGAACATGCATGAAATAAGCACAAGAAAAAGAAACATTTTCCTTTTTCCGGCTTGTGCTTGTGCTTATTTGTATTTAGCTTGTTTCACCAGTGTGAACATCCGTGAAGCTGTTGGCCTGTTGTTGTCACCATTCCATCACGCACACAGGCATCATTTATGTGCATGCACATGCTCATTTTTCTTTTGCTTATTTCACGTGTGTGAACAATTTTTGCTTATGCTTTTTAATTTCTTGCGCTGGTGCGTATTTTACAAGTGTGAACCAGGCTCAAGTTGCACAAACCAGATTCTTGTTTGAGTCACCAAGTCTTGCTTTCAGTGCTCCAGGAAGCTCACCAAGGTTGGCAGTGATGAACTTGGCCGCATTGATAATGTCTGTAACCTGGAGAAAGTCAAAGAACGACAAAAGGTGCTTTCATGGCTGAATCAATAACTTTCTCTTTTACCTAACTTAAATTCTTAAAATATGTATCCAAAGAATTTGAAAAGAAAACATCTTTATGCACAATAAAAAACAATTTACAGGGTTCTTCCCCTAATCCCGATCTAAAATTTAAGGACTTTTTGAGGAGTTTTCATGGTACAGTAAAGTCATTTTTCTGGACCCATGGTACAAGCATCTTGCAGCCAAATACAAGAAAAAAATTATCCTAAAATCTAGGAAATTAGCCTCTGCCTTAAATAAAGGATTGCGAAACAAAGCTTGGTCTATTTATTAATATATTGGAGGAACTGAGTGTCTTCTCACTTGCACACAACTGACATATATAACATTTCGTCGAGCAAAATAAAAAAAACTTCAAACGGTCAGGCAGCAAGAAGATAAATTTTAAGGACTCTTCATGGACTTTGGCATTTTTTCACGTTTTTTAAGGACTTTTGAGTACTTAAATTTTGAAAACGAAAATTTAAGGACTTTCATGGTTCTTAAGGGCCCGTACGAACCCTGAATTTATTAGTTTATGCTCTGTCCAAAACACAAAATGAAGATGGTGTATAGCAGGTAAATCAACAAATACAATCCAAATTAATCACCAACTAAAACAGGCCGTCCGTACCATTTGCCAGTCAAAACACTTACACTGGTACCTGAACAGTGCCTGTCCGTAGATATTTCAGCCTGTAACTTGGTTTTCTCTGCAATAAGTCTTGGAGAACGTGAAAAGCTGCGAAAAATCCATTTTAATTTCACAGCTTAAAAGGGCTCTTTTACGGCTTTGCGCATGCTCAGAATTTATTGACAAAAAAGCTGTTTCAAGCTAAAATATCTCTAAACAGTCATTGTTCAGATACCAATCTAAGTTTTTCAAGAGGTAATTGCTGTGGATGGTCTGTTTTAGGCGGCGATTTTAAAATAGGATTATAGTTGTTAAATCTTGTGTTCTGGGCAGGAACACAATCTAATAAATTGCTTTAAAATGCATAAAACTTTGGTAGAAATGTTTAATTACTGTCTTACTGGTGAATTGAGTTTTTTTCTTTTGAAATTATTTGGACAAAGAATGTAAAAGTTTAATTTCTGAAAAAGAGAAAAATCCATTGACTCGGCCATGAAAGAGCCCCTTTAACACTGGTCAGATTAATTGGATTAATTTTACCAAATCACGACAAATGCACTTTCTGTTGGCAAAATTGAATACCTTTTGCAGTGCCTCTCCTCTGACTTTCCAATTCTTATCTCCAAGATCCTTGATCAGGTCGTCTTTAATGTCACCACTACAAAGGGTTAGGAAGGATAATGACTCAGCGTAAGTGAACACGATTCTTATCCTAAATCGCCAAATCTATTTGCAGAATGAACCAATGGAACACACTGGAGTTAGCTTCGAAACACGAGCGTTTGTTCGATTTTTGGATCCCCAAAACTATTTATAGTTTTGCAGTATAACCCATTAGTTTGTAGCAGGCACTTCATTCTGAAAACATGCCAAGTCGTAAAGAGGTCCAAAAATCTACGCTTTTTAAGCGAGCACTGAAAACGGCCTTCTCCAAAGTCTTGCACAAGGCTGCCATAATAGAGCCTTGGGGTTCGTTTACACCAAACTGGACAGCTTCCGTGCCGTAGCATTGGAAACGGCCTTCTCCAAAGTCTTGCACAAGGCTGCCATAATAGAGCCTTGGGGTTCGTTTACACCAAACTGGACAGCTTCCGTGCCGCAGCAGATAGGCCTTCTGTTTACACTAGGAACGATTTTTACGGAACACTTTTTAAGCCGTTTCGAACATCAGATGCAATGTATCCAAAAGTAATATTAAGCATATCATTTTTACCTCTTTATAGCGAAGGGAACTCCTCTGAATATGGAATTCAGAATGTTAAACGATGTATTGCAGAATAGGCCTTCAAGTAAGTAGTACTAAGCTAATATGTAATGAGGATCCAGGAGATTGTGTGTATTGGAGACAAGACCAACGTCATCAATAGAAAACTAATTCAACAGAGTATGATCAAAGCACATACATTAACATGACTTTCCTATGAACTATGAATTCCTACTGCTAAGCTAATGAGGATGCAATACCTGATATCATTCCTAGGAACAAGGTCTGCCAGATTAACAGCTGGTTCAGCAGCTGATACAGCGCTGTCCTCCTCGTTGTCACCCTCCTGACCATCTTCCTCGTCACCTCCCTTGGGGGCTATGCCCCGGGTTGGAGCGGGAGGCTTCTCATCTTTCACCTGCTCACGAAAAAACAGCAGTCACACAGTAGGTCACAATTGTTCCATGGGCTGGATTAAGGATCCCAGAGCCCCGGATTCCGGATATCTGATGACACCAGTTACCTGCTTACCTTTTCAATCTCAGCATCTATTTGCTGCAGCAGTGCAGGTTTCTCCTCTTCAAAGAACACCCTTATCGTTGGTCCCACATACATGTGGATTGTACCCAGCAGTGAGATAGCCGCTGTACGAACAGCCTGGTAACAGATGGAAAAAGTAAAAGTGTGTATTAATTTTGAGCAGCAAACAATCATGATAACAACTAAACATGTTTAATGAGCAGATGTCTTCTTGCCATTAAGAACTGGAACTCTCTACCATAAGATCCAAGAAACAGCACTATTATCGCCACCATTAACCAAGTCCTATAACTTGCTAGGCAATTAATACATGACTTTTGTATAATCAATTTACTGTACTTGTTTTGCTAATATAATTTTAATTTGGGGCCTGTAACTAGGCCATACAATCCCTATTTTTATCATTTTTCCCGTTTAATGTGCTGAGATCTGCACAGGTTCTGAGCCATCTACACAGACCAGCCTGCCCGCCTAGACTTAGCGAAAGCTACATTAGGCCTAATTATTTAAGTATTAAGTATTTAAGTATTAAGTACTTATATCTATTTATTGACGTACTGACACATGTTCAATACTGGATTGTTATCTATATAACACTTACCGGATTTGTGTTCGTCAGTGCAGTCTTTATATATTCGATGTGTGGCTTGAGATCAATTCTGCGTATGACAAAAAAATTATGCTACAGTTGAATCCCGATTTTCCGAACCTCCAAGAGAAATGGAAATTGGTTCGAAAAATCGGGAGTTCGAAGAATCGAAAGTGGTCGAATCACACCCGTTTTACCGTGGTATTGTTTTAAAGACCTCTGTAATCTGCGGTTTAAAGGAACAGGAAAATTTTACGGCAAGAGCTTCAAACATGCAACTAAACGAAGGAACTTTGATCATGTACAGTGATTCGAGACACTCGATTGTACAATGTAGTTTCTTGTGAATTCAATGACAAATTTGTCACTTGTTTTCTAATAAAAATGCATGAAAACACCTCCGGAACTTGTTAGTTGCATCCAGGTGTGTACATGTATGTGGCTAAAGCCAGTTTTTGTTGCTTCCTGAATTTTCAAAGTTCGAGAAATCGAATGTAAATTTTTGAAGAAAACAAAGAAATAGTTCGAAATATCGGGAGTTTCGAAAAATCGAGGGTAAAATTACAGCGTCTGACCGAAGCAAATCCAAGGGAAACAACTTTTAGTTCGAAGAATCGGGAGTTTCGAAAAATGATTATTCGAAAAATACGGATTCCACTGTACTTAAAAATGAAACGACCAAGCGACTGTTATTACTGTATGTTTATACTATTATTGTTATTATTATTATTGTTTATTATATTATTATTGTTATTGTATTATTATTACTGTTTATACTATTAGAACACTGGCTATCGTTTTTAGGAGTGATAGTCAACCTAACTACAAATAAACTAAAATTAATGAAAACTAATTGTTATATAACAATTACTATTACAAAATATATAGTTACTACAATATGTATTCACTCATGCACACACACAAAATTCACAGAAATCAAAAAAGGAGCTAGATAACCAGAGAGATGGTCTGAAAAAATTAACTGGGCGAAGAAAATGAAAACAGAATGGGAGACAATGAAAACAGTTCGATAGAAAAATAAAAATGAAGTGAAGAAACTCGGGAAGATAACAGAACACAGAAAACGAGACATGGCAAAAGGCGAGCTATCAGAGGTGGGAAAAAGAAAGGAAAAACACAAGCCAATAAATGAAATGGAAAAATACAACATATTGAAAAAAGAAAGAAGATGAAAATGCATACTTACTTGAACCCAAAGTCCCTCAAAGCAGCTGCTAACCAGTTTAGCGCTTCTGCTATTACTTTGGGGTTCTTCTGGGAACCGGCATTTTTCGCAACCTAAAAACAATTATAACATGGCTCTTCAGCAAATTTACTGTCAGCTGAAATTTTTTTTGGCAAACTTGTGAATTTTAACAGTTTACATGTAATACTCGGTACTGAAGTATCCCAAACTCTGGCTGTCTCAAAGCTTTTGCCGTCTTGAATAGAAACCCATGTGTTTCTCTTCCAAGGGTACTCTTACACAATACATGCTATTTAAAATACACCTGTCTGTGAGATACTACATGTATATCTCAAACTTCTGCTTTTTCAAATATTTAATTTCCTAAAGCTGGCAGTTGGTTTAGATAACAGTTGTAAGTTTACTTTATTATCTAAAAAACACTGGAGTTCTTGTATTTAGTGAATAAACCCCCTCTACGCTTTTTGTATCGAGTTATACTGGCCCGAGGCTGAAAATGTCCGAAAAGTGAACATTTGCCGAGGCAGAGCCGAGGGTGAATGCGAAACTTTGAGGACATCTTTTCAGACGAGGGTCTGTATAGCTCGATACAAAAATAGCGCAGAGGGGGTTTATTTATTTTATGATTCAACAATAATTTTCTCATATGGAACGGTATAAAGCGCAATGAAACAAACAAGCAAAATTTGTTGACTTCTTTGTGTTTTATCGTATTGAATTATTAACTAGCTTCGTCTTCTTTTCCCTTGTCGCTGTTCCCAACCTAGAAGCTGAGTTTTCGGCCATTATACGGCTAAAACAACTAAAAAAAAAACAATTTTAATTGCTTGCCAGCGGTTGCCGATATCGAAAAATATTGGCCCTGCCAGTGTGCATCACGTGATCGATTCTGACCAATAGCATCACGCGTTTTCTCTATGAAAGTTATTGTTGAATTATAAAACTAAATAATTAACACCTCAACAAATATTCAAAAAATTATCTTACCTTCAAACTGACATAATTCAGACTCAATGCCTCTGAAAATATTGTCAGCGTCTCTTTACACTGATCTTTCACCTGGAAAAACGAAACAAATAAATAGAATTTTAACAAAAGTATAAAATTATTTACCATACACACGGCTGCAATGTACAAATAAATTACCAACCTTGATATCTCCAATCTTGTCAACAAGCCCTGACAATGCGTAGAAGGCACTTCTCTTTGAAAATGGCTTTGACATTTCTGCTATTTGCCCACATAATGAAAATTTTCCCTTCAGCACCTACAAAGAGAGATACACGTTTCTCAAAGTACTCAAAGTTTTTAATGACTGAAATGAAGCAGGATAAAATCAGGGCAAGGTCGAAGTATGTTCATTGTATTATTGGAAACTTGCTAAAATTTTTCAAACCTACCATTAACAGTCTGCAGAAGCCCGATCACAATGCTTTATTTCAAGTACTCTTTAAATTTCTTTTACATGTTGCCTAGAAACTGCAGCTTACAGACATGCACATGACTGAATGTATTTGGCTGTTCTTCGAATGTTCATGAGCCCCAAGGTTTCAATTTTGGCCATTTTTATACCATCCCGATAAATTGCTTTGATAAGTATTGTGGGGTAGGTGTCGTCATGAAACCTCCATTGGTCCAACAAGTTAATTTGATCACGCATGATCCAGTCATACCGACTTGTTTTGTATCCATAATTTGAATATGTAACACAGTTAAATCCCAGAAATTGTAAATTGTTGCTCTTGGCAGAATTTTATTTTGGAAGACAGATACTATATCGGGACCACATGAACATCAGTTTTATCGATGGATAAGAAATTTGAATCAATCAAATTGATGACACATAACCAACATCATTCCAAATGGTGTTCAAACACGTTGCATCCAACAATGTTCGATGATGTTGGAACAAAACGTTAGATCCGTTTAAACGGGCCTTTACTGAAATTTTCAAAGTCGTTTTGCAAATGGAAAGTAAATACCATCAAATTTTACACAAAAATTACAAAAAAGCAGTGATCAAGGTTCCCACCACAAAATTTAAGGGCTTTCCAGGATCTTTTCTAGCAGATACAAAGAGGGGCACAAACGTAGCAAGCTTTTAAAGCAACATACGATATAATTTGGTTAAATAACCTGTGCGAAGTGGGCAGACCACAGCACCGGGATTACCCTACTCTTTTCGAGAAGTGTGTGGGTTCTTTTAAGTCCCCCGATAGAACGTCAAGAGTCATCGAGAGACTAGACCAACGGCTTAACGTCCCTGTCCACGGACAGTGTGGCAGAAGGTTGCCCAAAGTTCAACCCTTGACCAGGCTGGGGATTGAATTCAGGACCTCCTGGTTGGCAGCCAGAGATCTCACCAACTACGCTATCATTGCACATGTATTCATACTTTTACTTACCTGAAAGTTTGTATCTTTCCATCCAGGTTTTTTAGCCAACACTCTGATTAGCACTTGGGTCGCTAGTGTCTTAGGGTCCATTTCACTAACCAACTAATGGAAAAGAGCCAAAAAGAACAACGTGAAACAAACAAACTGATCAAAATGCAAAATCTCAGCTGACATTCTGGGAGAGAAATGTCCGTTTCCGAATTACGCTTCAACTCAAGTGAACAAAAACTTGAAGTCGAGGGCAGGTGCCCAGAAATACAGCAAATGTATGGAAACTTGGTACCTGACCTCGACATCATGTCACTGTTTGCAGGAACTGAAGCGTAATTCGGAATTGGCCCATTGCAAACTTAGAAAGCAGTGTCCAATCTGGGCTGTTGTATCACCCAGCAGAAGTCATACCCTCGTCATTGTTTCAATCCCTGCCAGTCTTTCTTTCCAGTTTGCACTTGACAGCTGTGTGAGAACTTCAGCTGGGAGGAGTGCTTGGGCTTTCTCATCAACTTCTTCATCCTAAAACATTTCAGTGAAAGCTTTAGACAATCAAAAAGTGTTGAACAGTCAGATTAGTTGTCCATATGGTAATCTTATGTCTGCCTGAGAAATGTTCCGTAGTACAGTGGTCGAGAGGTTAGCGAATCTGACTTGTACATGTAACCTAAAGTTAATGAGTTCGGAGTCCAGCCTGACCACTGTGTTGTGCCCTTGAGCAAGGCACTTTACTCGGGGTTTTCCCATCGACTCTGCTGTATAAATGAGTACCTTAGTTAATACATGTAGATCTAACTGGTTGTGAAGTACAACAAACTTTCAAAAGGAATGTACAAAGCTGCTTTGTTTTATATTAAACAAACAGTGTCTGTGCACATTGTTCTCTTGATAAAAGATTGTTGGACGAGAATTTGTTTCGATTAAATTTTGATACAACATTGTCCAGCATCATCAAACATCACTAAAAGGTGTCCAGTAAGACCCAACATGTTGCATTCAACAATATTAGATGATGTTGGAATAATCGTTAGATCCGTTTAAACAGGCCTTTACTGAAACTTTCAAGTCACTTTGCAAAAAGAAAACTAATGCCACCCTCCAAATTATTTAGGATCAAATATATTTAGAACATTCATTAGGCCAGACCAATTTAATTTCTTGTTTCAGTTACAAACATTTAGGCCAAAAATTTAGGAGGGAGGGGGATAAAAATATAAGTCTAAGAATATGTATGCCATACATTACAAATCCCGTGCATATATTCAACCAATACAATGCTTAAATTGATGATTCTCCTCGTCATGTGCACCCAAAGTTGGATATCTCCAGTGCCCCTTGTGAAACATTTTCGATCGTATATAAAGCTATGATTTTCAGCTCGGAATATGCGCAAGTAAAAAAAAGTGATATAAAACAAATAACAAACGGGGAAATGCTCTGACCTTTCTCTATTTTCAATTTCGGACGGATTTTGGATTTTTTTTTTTCAATTTTCAAAAATCTGAGTTTGGCAGGTTAGTAAAACAGGAAATTAATATGGTCTGGCCTTATACATGTATATAGCTGGAAAAACTTACAGTCATTTCAGGTTCTTTTGGTTCCTGCTGGTCTTCAGCATAAGAATTTCCTGATTTAGCCTTTTTGGCTCCACCTGCAGACTTACTGCCACCACCGGCCTTCTTCTTTGCAGGCTGCACAGTACAAGGAGTATTACAGATCATGGTAATCAAGACAAGAACACTCTGCAGGTTTACAGATGTAACCTCACACCCCCTCACTTTGCAGCTCTACAGATTTAACATCCATCTACCCCACATTTGCAAATTTACATATGTATCCTCCTTCCACTCTACCCCCACACTTAACAGATTTACAGACGTAACCCCACACACCCCACTTTGTAGCACTACAGATGAAACCACATCCATCCTCCCTTTGCAGAATTGCAGTTGTAATCCCACACACCCCATCCACTCCACCCAATACTCTACAAATTTACAGATATACATGTAACCCCACCCCTCGCTTTGTTGCTCCACAGATTTATGTACATGGAATACCCATCCATCCCATCCCATCCCATCCCATACTTTACAAATTTACAGATGTACATGTAACCCCATCCACCTCACCCCTCACTTTGCAGAAAACAGAACGATGTAACCCAACACACATGACACCCCTCAATTGTGTCGACTGTCCATCCCTATTAATATCAAGTAAACAATACACACCCCTTTAGCTGATGCTGGTTTGGCACTTCCACCAGCAGCTGGCTTACTAGGGGGCTTGGCAGCTGCAGGTTTCTTGGCAGGTGGTTTTGCTCCATCTGTGGTCGAACCACTGGGTGGCTTGCTGCTGGCGGCTGCTGGAGTTGGTGCAGCTGGTGCACCCTTCACCTCAGCCTTCTCACTGCACTCCTTCACCTGTGAAGGGTGAGACCAAGGTTTTTAAAATCAATCCCAGTTTCTGGGAAATGACCCACCCACCCCTCCCCCACCCTAAAGCTAAACCTAACCCCATCCTTGACTCTAACCCAAACCTAAAGGATGGGTAGGTGGGTCAATTCCTAGAAACCAGGATTGACCTGGTTTTATTTGTGGTTTGTTTAATAAACAATTAAAAAAAGTAAGACCTTAAAACTTCCATTATGCAAAACTAATTGGAGCCACTGCTCGACCTTCTTCTTCTTATATCTATACATATGACACACCCTTTACCTGTCCAGCAGTCAATTAATCCTCCTCAGTTAAGAACTTCTAGAAATTTATCAACTCTTAATGGTTGGATGCATCCTATATTCCACTTTATCCCATGCCTTGAAAAATACAGCCAATCAGAGGCCAGGATTGCCGTTGCATATTCTGCGGTATGCAACGGG
>JANSTQ010138552.1:0-13214 GCA_026167885.1 Bergia puertoricense
TAAAAGAAGTCCATTCCCCCAACGTGCTGCGCGGCCTATTTTAATGTTTACGTCATATCAAAAATTTAACGAAAGAAAAACTAATAATAATAATTTTTTCGTGGTTTATTGGTAAATAGAAATATAAGAGGATTTTTTTAATTTTAAAAAAGCAATTTACATCAAATCATTCCTTGTCATTCATGGGAGATCACGTTTTATAGCGTTTTTAAATCAGTGCAAGTGGTACAACTTTGTCAAAATCAATTGTAAACATAGTCAAACTACACTCAAATTGAGAAAAATATCTTTTATGAGACCTTTACAACTCAAATTTTCTCCAAAATCTCTAGATTGGATCTATCAAAATCTCCAGAATCACAATTAGATCTAGGGAGCGGTTTAAAGCGCTGACTTGCAACCCGGAGGTCCCGAGTTTGAGTCCTCTGCCCGCCGACCACACTGGTGTAAATAGCCTTCTGGCCAGCCTACCTGCCAGTTGAGGTTTTTAATCTCTTAAGTTATACTTGAGTTACCATTTATTGATTACAACATGGCACTGAAAAGCTCCTTGCGGGGAGCTCTCATTAGAAAGTATTTTTTGTTCAAATCTGCCAGCATGAGACTACGGTTTATTTTGTATGCTGTCATTACCATCTTTATTTGCATTTTGAGTCTTTTATTAAACTCGAATACAGCAATAATATATGAGTACATAATCTAAACCATATTTGTATTTCATTGAAAGTATAAAGTGACTTGATGAAAAACAACTGAGCAAGGTACCTAACCCTGCTAAAGATGAGCTAACCTCATACTGATGCTGGCCAGTGACGAGCCTGCGACGCAGAAGTGAACAGTAAGGCATAGTTATTTCTATTCATTTTTTGACTCAATTTGAGCATACGTATAGAGTTTAATGGAAAAGAAAGAAATCAATCCTTGAGACCCTTTAATCACCGGATACTTGGTTGGTGCAGTTACACTGTTCCATAGCACTTGAACTTGCCGAGGGTGTGGTAACCTTTCTCCGGGATTGCGCTAATTCCCGTATCGCCGAACCTTAGCTGAGAGACGGGAAGGGTGGATTTGTCCGTCAGCAGACCGCTGTCCTCTCGCCAGGTGACGTCATTACTGTCGCAGTTGCATGTTCTTCCTTTTGTGGCGCACGAGTCAGTCATACCGCAGGCGCACTTCCCGCTTCCTGGTGTAGCCCCGCCCCAATACGTCATCTTTTGACCGTCACGTGACACCCACCATCCATCAGGATTTCCCATATATAGCAATACTGAATCGTGGCACTCATACTTGATGAACTGTTCGCATCTCCGGGACACCTGAATCAAGCTCACAAGCTGTGCTTTGTTAGCTCCGCTGTATGTCACACTCTTCGAGTAACAGCCAGATGGTTCACAACCTTGGACCAGTGTTCTGGCTTCGCTATCATGACTGATCACGGTCACCCCCACCCCTCCCTTGTCAGTCATGTTACAGTACACGGAGAAGGCCGACACACCCCCTACACTGTCCGGGTCGATTGTGTACACTCGACTGTTGGCAAATCTCATCTCGCGCCATTCACTGCAGGACCTCGGAGTACCGACAGCAACACTGGCTGTAATGGACGCAACAAGGTTTTTTGCGGTACACACGTAAGTACCGAGGTCTTTTGTGGATGATATCTTCATGATAAGGGTTCCATTCGAGAGTATCTTTGAACCGTTCGGCAAGCTGCCCTGCTTCTTGGACCAGGTGATACCGAGTTTAAAGGCTCGCCCGCTGTCCGCTTTACACTGAAATGAGACGGTTTTCCCAATCAAGGTAATAGCTGTTCTTGAAGGATTGACTGTAAACTTCAAGCGAGGTACAACTATCACGTGGGCACTGGCCGTAACGTGATTGATCTTATTGCGTGCAGAGCATTTGTAGACTCCTCCATCAGACAGGTGAACGTTGTTAATGGCGAGCCGATCTTGCGAGACACTGTACCTGCCGGGGGGGAGGGAACCCGAGTGTTTAGACCACGTGACAGTAGGGACAGGGTAGCCCCGGGCCTTGCATTTTAGCTGCACTTGTTTACCCTCTTCCACTACGTGGTTTACTGGTGTGGAGACAAGTCTTGTAGGGACTGAAGAAGAGAAGCAAAATAAACAGATAAGGTTTTTCATTAACTGAAATGTAAGAAATAAGTCTATTCCTCAATTTAGTTTCTTGGTTCGCTTTCCATTTGTCCGGTCTGGTCGGCCGAAAAGAACTGGTTCTTGCCAATACAAATGGAAAGTCAAGGCCAACATAACTGGCCAATCACAGATAAGAAGGCGCGCGCGCGTGTTTCTTCCCGCCAAAACTTTCCAATTAGTTCCAAATTCCCGCGCTTTGGCCGACCGGAGCGGGAAAACTGAGCGGCTCTGATCCATGAGCAGGCCAGTCTGGCGACTTGTGGCCAGGACCAGTTCCAAGAATTTGTGTGTTCCATTTGAGAACTGACTGGTAGGACCGGCCAAGACCAGTAGACCGGTCAAAAGGGAAAGCGACCTTATAATTAAATAAAAAATAGACAAAAATAAAACTAAATTGTGTTGCTTATAAAGAACTTCATCACTGTAACGTTTCAAAGCGCTTTACAAGTGGCTGCCGATTACAGTAGTGATGCAGCCCACAACATAATCATTAGAGGTTACTCATACTCTTGGAGCCGTCTAGTTCAGTCTTTTTGTTAAGAACCTTTTATTACTTCCAACACGTTGAAACATATAAATTATGTAAGAAATAGCATACATGCTTTTATTAGTTGTAAGGATCAGTGAACTGTACGAGAAGCAAAACAAATGGGCTAAAGTTTTTCATTAACTGGAATGCAAAAAATAAGTTTATTCACCAATCTAGCTTCTTATAACTGTTAGACGTTTCTCATACTCTTGGGGGTCTGGTTCAATGTTTTTGATAACAACTTTTATCACTAGTTGCAAGAAGCCCCATGCAAAATTTGACCTCAGTGTCTTATCCAGGGGGCGCAGAAAGTACCTGTGATAATTTCAACTTTACATAACTTTAATACTACTACTACTATAATAATAATAATAGTAATGACAATGACAATGACAATGATATTGATAAGGGAGCCGGGTAATCTAACGATGGCCCTCAACTTAAGAGAAGTTATAACAATATAAAGTTAATAAAAAGAACTAAATTAAATTAAATTTACTGAAAAAAACCCAATATACTTGTATATGACTATAACTTGATAAAGTTTTAAAATATATAACTACACACCCTTTCCCTTCCAACCCCCCCTCCCTTACCCCACTCCATTTCATTCGGGTGCCGTGCAATGCTCAGTTTCGGGAGATACAGATGTAAGTGATGCTATTTTGCGACTTTTAGGAATAACTCTGTCTTTCCTCCGTAATTATAAATGCAGTTTGTTCTTCTTCCAAAGACAATGATTTGAAAATACTAACTTGCACAACTGTATTGTTAAGAGTCATCCCAACGCATATGAGCTCAAGAAGACGTTACTTCGTCTCGTTATAAATGAGTTTTCTCTTTTGATGAACAGTAAAACTAGTGAAGTTAAAAGAGAAAAGAGTTCCTTATCCGGAAGTGGAAACTGAAGTTGGTCTCTTGGGACCCAACTTGTTTATGTATGGTCGAACGTTTTCGGCGGGAAACTGTTTACAGTATTTATTGTGCTGGAGAGGAATTGTTCATTTTTGTGGTTCTGTTAGCACTGGTTAACTTTATCTTGGATAAACACTGCTCTTGACTTCAACATCTTCTAAAACATGCATGCTCAACTGGCTCACTGAGACAACTGCTGTGTAGCACAATGTACTTTGTTCCCTTTCAGCCCCTAATTCCTGGGGGTAGTGACCTAGCAATAGGTTGGGAAGTACGTTATATTTTTCTTGCAAGCTTTAGTGTGAATTTCACTTTTTTCATATGAGACATTGTCACAATGAAAACTGAATCGAGCTGAATTGAATTGCTCTGAAATTGCCTTTTATCTGTTTTTTTTGCTATTACTTGTTCTCCGTGTAGACTGGAAATAAATATTTTGGGGTGCGTGCCGTTCAAGACCTCCAACCGTACGTTGCTTTTGTGTTGTTCCTATTTGAGGCACTAGAAAATCTAGGAAATCGCTATGACGTATTATTATTTCTTGCAAAATTGGCACTGGAACATTCTTTTTGGCATAATTTTTTTGGGGGAATAGTTCCAGTCTTCTTTACATTTCTGAAGTGGCGAACTTCGCTGTGGGACTTGCCTGCGGATGCTAATTTCACGCAGGAGTCGGCTTGTCTTATAAAAGCAAACTCGTTCACAAGGCCTTCTGGGTATTTTTCGAAATGGTGGTTGCTCCACAGCGGCGGTTGCTCTTCTATGGAACAACCGCCATTTTGAAAAATACCTAGAAGGTCCTGGGGACGAGGTTGTTATAAAGGCGTCGCCCAGTCTTCGTCTACAAAATAGACCGACACGGACAATAACCAAATAGCAATAAGTACCGCTAAATTTTAATGGGCCCATGTATGTTCTCATTTTGTGGCTTTTCGTACCGTAACTGAAACCAGGTTTGCCCTTAGAAGAGATAGTTTTTGTTGAAATGACTCGGCTTCTCCGCTCAGAGCAACAAATTACCTTAAATTGAGGCACTGAAGTTTTTCCTGTTTTCGAAATTCGACATAGTTTTCTACTTTCTGCGTCCAGTTTTACAAACCAGCCGTCAAAAGTTGCCACTCGTCCGCCATTTAAAATTGTGGAGACCGCCATCTTGAAGGCTGCATTTAATGACGTCACAGTCTTGTGATGTATTTCTGATCCTATAGGAACGAGGTTGTTGAGTCCATTACTGTGACGTCAATAAGTGCAGTTTTAAGAACGTGGTTTCCACGACCTAAAATAGCAAGTGAGTGGTAATTTCTAAGGGCTGGTTTGAAAAATAGAAATTTATCACGAATTGTATGCCATTCGAACACTTCAAGCTAGCTCTTTTAAAATGTCAAAAATGGAAAGAGCAAGTCGATTACGGTAAACAACGAAACAAACCTTAATTTGCTGTAATTTTTGTTGTTGTTAAACAATCGCCAATGTCGTATTTTTGGTAAACCCTCAATACAAATTGTTGTAAAGGTCTGTTGTTACCTTGTCGATAAGCAATGACCTACCTTCCACCACCAAAGTAGCGTGGGCCTTGACGCTTCCCAGAATGTTTTTTGCAGCACACTCATACCTCCCTCGGTCAGCAAAATTCACATTGGACAGCAACATGCTTCCATCACTTCGGATCACGTGACGTCCGACCGGAAGTTTCCCCATTTTGCGTTTCCAGGTCACAACTGGTTTGGGTTAGGGTTAGGGTTAGGGTTAGGGTTAGGGTTAGGGTTAGGGTTAGCCAGGGAGAACGTCAGTCCGTCAGCTTTGCACCGAAAGGAGGCTGATTGTTTCTCGCGGATCGCAAGTGATGTGGGCGGGAGAGTGAATAATGGAGCTGATACGGAAAGGCCAGGGTCACCTGAATAATGATAACGATAATGCCGGATAATGATGATGATGATGATGATCGTAAAGATGAAAAATAATAATGATAATGATAACGATAACGATAACGATAACGGTAACGGTAACGGTAAAAATATTGATAGTGATAGTGACAATGATAATGATAATGATAATAGTAATGACAATGACAATAATAAATAAGAAAATTTATGAGAAAGACCCTGTCACCAGGGATGATTTTCATGGGGGTCCTCATAAAAAAAGTACAAAACAGTAAAAAATTAAAAACATACATACGTAATGAATAGATTTATTTGAAGACTTTAATATAAATCAAGTGAATTTGAACCTTGGATTTCTGCCTGTTATAGAAAGTGTCGGTCAAAATAACACCATTAATTAACTGTGATTAAGTTATTTGAAATGAACTCGTACAAATAACTTTTCTGAAGTTGTGTCAAATGTGATTTCAGTTGACTTGTTAGCCTAGTGGTTCGGTTTTGCTGCTTTTTATTTGTTTTACGCTGTTTCACGTCACCAAACGTTTTCGGCAGGAATTAGTTAGGGTCAATTAATATGGACAGAAATGGTCCCGGGTTGAAGAGACGCCCTCCTTTACTTATATGAGAAAACGTTGTCCCACCAAACTGGGCCAAAAGGTGGTCGTGCCTGTTTGTTGTTCGACTGTATACTCTTTGAAGCAGTTAATGAGCAACTTAGCTCACCATTCAGATAAACAAGACCACTTCTCTATCAAAGAAATTCTTAATTTTGTCGCCATTTTGGAGTTTCAACATGACAAACAGAGCTCACGCCTGCTCAGCGTGGTCTGAGTTGCCCTGGGCAGGCAAACCAAGTGTTTACATGGTTTGTATAGGAAAAGGTTGTCGCGGATAGGAGGGTGACTTAACCCTACCATTGAAAGTTTGTGACCCTTTTAGGAGGGTCGCCAGTTGTCATGTCATTTCTCACATCACTCTGGGCTTCAATCTACTGTAAAAGATGTACCTTTTTCTCCTTTGATCCCATTCATTCCAGGGGGCCCAACTGGTACTGCTTTGCCAGGGTACCCTCGGCTCCCTTTAGTACCTTTGTCACCTTTTAGCCCCGGACGTCCCTGATCTCCTTTGACACCAGAAGGTCCCTGAAGTCCTCTGGGCCCCTGCATTCCAGGATCCCCCTTGTCACCCTTCTGTCCCGGTAGACAGAGCTTCTGATCTTTGGCACAGAAAATGTGAAGCATGGACTGCATGAAAAGTCGTACTTCGTTCTTGACAGTCTTCTTGATCACTTTATTCGTGGTCTGTTGGGAACTTTGGTTGTTTGAGATTCCGGCGTTTCGTCGATCACGATTATGATTATTTTCCCCTTGTTGACCAAATTTGTTCGCTGAAACAAAAAGCACAGCTCAAATTTCAAACGAGCACGAATTTTTCATTTAATATAACTTTGGTCTTTTAGAACAACAAAAAAGATTTTAATATGCTAGCCTGCACAAAGTTTTAAACATAGATTTAGTTAAATGAACCGCGATGGATCGGATAGGATGGTACTTAGTAATTTTGACCGGCATGTTGGTGTATCAAAAGTACACATCAACATACCGGCCTCATGCATTCGTCTGTCAATCTTCATCATCCCCACTACTGTACGCCATATCTCAACCACTAAAGGAAATTTTAATGCAAAAATTTGGCAGGTTGTGTATTTTTTGAGCCTCTATACACTCAGACATATTTCATATCCCCTGGTTCAGTCAAGAGTAGATATTGAAAGCTATTGTATGCAAGCGAACGGCAACTTACTCCACTGCTTTCTTCCTAACATTCCAAGCCAGTTATTTGCCCAATTCTCGCCTAATCTCGGCGGAAGATTGGCTGGAAATGCTAAACGTGATCATAGATCATGTTAGATTTGAATTTGATAGATTAGGTGAGATTTCGGAAAATAAAGGCCTCATGTCTTTCGAGAGCTAAATAAAAAGATACCGTATGCCCACCACCGACCTGCATCATGGTGATATAAGTGTTGATAATAATAATAATAATAATAATAATGATAGTAAAAACAATAATAATGACGATTATGATAATAATAACTTTATATTTATCCACAGAAGTATTTCAGCTTTTGATGATTTCCAAAGCTTCTTTCAAAGATTTATTACGTTGGCCTGTCCATAGTTAACAAGTAGTCAAAAATTGTCCAAAAGTATTACTCGAAAAGGCTTAGATTGCTCATTTTGGTAAAAGTTGCTCATAGCATATAGACAGTTGCTGTTGCTCACGAGTTGCTTGTCTTTAAACTCGTTAGGAGGGTGTATCAGTTTTTAACTTTAGTTGTTAGGGGCGGTCGTAAAATCGATTTGATCACGCTTAACATCATTTTGACGTTATGGGCTGACACCTCCCCCATAACTTAACGTCAGCTATTGTTTTTGTGTTTTGTCTTACAGGGGGGTATACGGTAGTTATAAAACAATCCTTTGGCGAGTCTCTTAGCGACAACAACACAAATATAAACATTGAACAAAGTTCTAGATTTATCAGCTGAATTTATTGACGAAAACGTAAAATCTCACCGTCACAAAGTACAGGGGCGGATTTAGGGAGGTTACTCGGGTGACTAGTCAACCCCCCCCCCCCCCTCCCCCCTGGATAAAGAAAATATAAAAGAAAAAATGTTGCTGCGAGTGGAGAGAGCACAAACTATTCCTGACAGGTTCTATGTTTTTTGACGATCCTTCGTTTGTTGGAAACAGCGTTACACCATTGCAAGTGATCCTAAATCATATCGTTCATAATTTGTATTTGTATATGAGTATCTCAACGTATGTTGTTTTTTCAAAATGGCATTGTCAGACAGCAAAGTTAAATTGTTTCATTTTTTGTCGATTAAAAATGTAAGTCAGATATTCAAAAGCACGATTTCCATGGCTAAGATTTTGACGTTTGATTTCTAAAATAAGCAAAGTCTGTGCTATTGATATGGTCATTATTCTTACAAACTTCTATGCAATTTTCTTTTTAGGATATATAGAATATTTTCTAAGAAGAGTATGTTCACAGCTACTATAACGGCTCGCTATAACATGTTGGTTACCCCCCTTTCGAAATTCCTGGATCCGCCCCTGAAAGTAGTTGTTTTCCAACATGTTACATGGTGCATTGCTTGGTTTTGATATGAATGAGCTGTGCGTGACTTGGAACAGTGACCAGCGCATATCACTATAAACACAGATATGGTACAACTGAATCCGAAGTTTATGTGGATGCTACTAAAGTTTATTCGGTCAACATTTGTTCTTTTGTATTTCGTGTTATTTCCTCAGTTAACGTCAGCCGTCAACTGGCTGGACCCCTTCTCCCCCCTCTTGACGTCAGAATGACGTTAAGCGTGATCAAATCGATTTTACGATGCCTCCTAATTACAACCATTTGGAACAAAGACAAATTCGCTGTCAATGAAGCGTTAAATTGTTGCATTTTTGCTTTCCGGGGGGAATTAAGACCTATTACAAACCGCAAAACCATAAAAACCGCCTAGAACTGCAAAAATATCGTTCAATTCTTGCAAACTGCATGGAACTTGAAAAGCATAAAACCGCAGATTGTCGGTGCGAAAACCGAAAAACCAATCTCAAAAATGGCCAAATCCGCAAAAATGACATTCCCAATGCTCTTCTCAAAAATAAAGTCTGTGAAGACAAACCACATTCTGTGTGCCCGATTCACCTTAAAAGGTTTTTAAAATGTTTATGCGGCCGACGCAAGCGGCCGCAACATATGCTGTCAAACTTATGTTGAGGTAGTTTTAAATCAGTGAAACGGCGTATATGCTCAGTAAAAAAAAATGTCCCCTATATTATCTATAATTAAATTTTAAAAGTGTGGAAAACTGTGAACGGTCGAGTATCAAACATACTTTATATTAACTAACTACTCTTAGTATCCTTGTCAGAGTAACTTATCAGACTTTGGAAAATCTTTTACGGCTTTTCGAATCGCCGTATTTTGAATTTGCTCTTACAACATTTTAATTTCCTTTCGTAAATCAACGATACAGTCTTGTTGGCGGGTAACTTGGCCGTGAAGGAAGATGAAACCGCCGCAAGCCAGAACTGCAAACAGGAAGGCTAAAGCTGAACAGACTACGTCCAACGGGACCATCTTCCGTCGTGAAAGGGCAGAATCAGTTATCTTTTCTTCACTCATTTTGATCTGGGTTTTTTTTCTGGATATAAAACACGAGATTCTAAAGGGACTTTCTAAGGGCTTTTACTCAAAAGCGATGTTAACCCCACTGATTTCAACTGTGCTTTATTATACACACAACACGACCAAACATGTTACGATCAAGCCAGGTCACAAGGTCGTATAAGTAAATAAAAAGACTCCCTATTTACAGTCGTGAATATGTGTAAGTCAGATCCAAAAGAGAATCCCCCCCTCCCCCCAAACATGACTGTAGTTAATCTCCAGATGTCCGGAATATTGATGTCCAATCAAGTCCCCAACAGCAGGGCACTGGAAGTATTAAAAGTCGCACAAAGTACGTGTTTATATCATCAATATTCACGATGGCGCCAGAAAGCATCGTTTTCGGCTCGGCAGAGTGAGTCTATTCCTTATGTAAAATAGAAAGTGAAAACAAAACAAAAACAGTTCCATACTAAAACTGATTAATTTTCATATTTTCAAATGTGGAAAAGCCCGATTTCTACTTTGCCACGTGAGACGAGTTTATCTTCCTGATAGCGTTCCGCGCACGCCTTGCACACCATGCCACGTGTCACGATTGAGAGTGCTAGCCATTTGACCATCACGGTAGCCACTGACAGCGACAGCGGGGCTTTTCAGCAAAGTAAAAGCTTGCCGAGCCGGGAATGTGACCATATTCAGTAAAAATGTCAAATGTTGGGGAAAGGAAGGGGGTTGGGGGTGGGGGGTGGATGTTCACTTTCGCTTATCGCAAATAACCCCTTCACTATCTGGCCTTCGGTTGTTATAACGCAAGCTCGGTTATTTATTTTGTTTTAAGAATTTAACCACAACCAGATAAATTTTATGTTGCAACCTGATTTAGTCGTAAGTTGTTCAAATGCGTCAGCTTGCGAGTCCGTTTAAGTAGCTGTTTACTGAGAAAGCGGAGTTCGAAAGACACAGCAAACTTGTCGTGAACTAGCAACAATCCTCGATCTAATTTGAATTTGATTCAGTTCCGTGATGTCAATTGATAGGGTGCAAACTCACACAACAGTTTTTTTTTTTTGGACTCTGTCAGACTTTATGGTAACCTTTTATGCAGAGAAAACAGTTATACTGTCGATTTACTTGCGACAAAACACAAATCAATTAGTGATTGAACAGCTGAGAGAAACTGGGAAAAGTCAGCTAGTTTTTCTGCTGATCAAAAGACCGCTTCTCCTAAAGAAAAAACCTTATTTCTCAAAACCGCCTTTAAATTTTTGTAACCAACTTAATATATTTATTTTTGAACAAAATGAAGCTTGTCTACAAAAATTTTACCTTAACGGACCATGGGGATCCTCAGAGACTGTGAAGTCGGAACTGCTTAGCCCCCAAACATTTTTAGACTTGTAACGTCTCTACAGCCGCTCCACCCCACTCCCGATAGCCTCCCCGCAGACTATTAATATTATTCTACTTCGCAGCGAGAAGTCTCTGCCTCAGAGAAACTAGTCTTTAAAGGGGCACTTTCATGCTTGAGTCAATGAAATTACTCTTTTTCAGAACTTAGACTTCTGTGTTGTTTGTCCAAAGAATTTTAAAAGAAAACATTTTAATCGACCAAAAAGACCTTTGAAGAATGACGTTTGTTCAGGTTTGAAGGATTTCAAAGCGGTGCTTCGGCCCGGAACACCACTGATAGCACGATCCGACATAACTGGACAAATGATACATTCTAATTTTTAAATCGCCACCTAAAACAGACCATCCGCACTATTTGCCTGTCGAAAAACTTAGATTGGTATCTGAACAGTGTCTGTTTAAAGTTATTTTAGCTCATAATTAAGTTTTGTTGCGCAAAGGCGTGAAAGTGCCCTTTTAAAATAGGAAACAAAGATTAGCATCGATGCTGGCCATTAAGCTAAGTCGAAGACAAAGTTGGCTAGAGACCCGGCTAGATGGCACGTATGTGGCGCCGTAAAATGCAACTACCGACGCAAAACTGGTAGCAAAAATTGACGCAAAATGTGACAACAATTGACGCAAAATGTAAGAACTCGGTTAACGCAGAATATGTCAAGCCTTCGACGCAAATGATGTAACAACAGTTTTAACTTAAGATTTAAGAGCGGTTGACTGTAAATATCGGATTTCGCCGGACAGAATCGAAAAATCGGATTTCTTGATATTACGTCCAAAGGAACCCTTTGGTGAACTATTTTTGAAAATAGCACTAAAAGTTTTCAGAGAATTTTTGTTTTTGAGAAAATCGAGAAAACGTGAAAAACCGCTTTCTGGCCTCTGATGCCTGTAAAATACGGGCAAAAATCAAGCATTTTCAACACTTTCGCGTAAAAAATTGAATAATCGCACGGAAACTAGTTTTCGGCCATAAGCATTTCTTTATTTTGCAAACACAAAAATCCAGTAATCGTACAATTTCAAACCAGTTTGGTGTTATTTTAAATATTTAAGAGCATCCGTTGAACGCCACCCGCGAACACTTTGTCAAGGGCTGGAAAATGCTTTAACTTTACTCGACTTAAACAGCAAGTGCCACGCCGAATTTTAAACTTTTTTTGGTATTGCCTGAAAGCACTGTCATATAGCTACAATATATCAAAAATTCAGCTTGGGTAATTGAAAAGTCTCCTGTGGAGAATTCGAAATGTCAGACCAAGTTTCGGTACTTCCGACCATTGTCACGCTCACGCAATCCAACAGTTTTGGTGCTATGTGTAGACAATTTTTTTGCTTGTGGCAAGAAGTCAAACTGTTTCACGAAGTAAATTGTTGCAAAAGAAAATCTTCAGCTCAAGGCTTTTGTACAACATTATTATTACGGATATGAGATATTGAAAGTGCGAGAATTTGTTGATGAAAATGACACATTTTGCAGGTCAACAATTAAGGTCAACTGCTCGATCACAAAGGTTTATAGTTATGCTTTCAAAAGTGCATATTCTATAGATTATTGAGCACATCATCTGCAATAAAATAATAATGATTCGCTTAACAGAAAAACGTACAAGGCCTTAGCCACTTTAGAAATTTTCTAAAATGAAAACAGCATGAACAATATTCGCATCGTACCGTGACTATATACGATTGTTGGCTATCTCAAAATTGTAAATGACAGTTAGCCCAATGTATTACTAAAGTATCAGCTTTTCGCTGTGACAGTGAGAAACTATATCTTCTGAAGTACCTTATTTTAAAATTGTTTCATTATACTCATTAGCTCTGTCAGTGAACACGTTTGTTGCAAATCTAAAAATTAAACCAACATACCCGATAACCACACCTACACACGGCGGCACAACGTGCACCTCTTCGCCTGAGCAGTCTGTGCGCTGGTCCCAGGGGCCCCGCACACATATTTTAATGACGGGGGAGTCCGAAGGATTTTTTGGGGTCTGAAATTTTGGCCAAAAGGGATTTTTTTGGGTCTATGAAAGACGCTGGGATTTTTTTGGGTCGCGAAAAAAACACAGGGATTTTTTTGGGTATTGTATTTTTCATCAGCTCAAATCAACAATA
>JANSTQ010138563.1:0-18909 GCA_026167885.1 Bergia puertoricense
TTTGTTGATCAACGAAACATTTTCAGTCCACTCGCCCACGCAGAAAAACAGTTTTTTTCAAAACTAGTTTCTCAGTATTTTAAAGGATGTTTATGATAGCCACTACTGTACTGATCCACATCTGGGAATCGTGATGAGCTATCAGCCAAAGACACAATACAAGCAGCATCCACTCCACACGACTTGTGACAATAAAAAAGATACACTATCTTAAAGAGATCTTACCCCGCCCCACACAACTTATGACAACAAAATGGTACACCATTTAAAGATAATCCAAAGTTGAAATGTGCAGCACTCGCTCCACACTACTTTTCAAAACAAAAGGGATAAGCTATCTGAAAGAGATCTAAATCCACTTCTTGCTACTTGTCATTACAAAAGAATGCGACAACAAAAGGAATACACCATCTAAATGGGATCCAGTGTTGGAATGTGCAGCATCCATTCCATATGTACATGTGACAACAATAGTTGCTGCACCATCAAAAGGGGATCTTAATTTGTAGTGTGCAGCATCCACTCCATATTACTTGCAACAACAGAAAGAAAACGCTATTGGAAGATCAAGATCTTAAGTTGGCATGTGCGAATTGCGAATGTGGTGTATGCATGAACTCATTGCCAAGATCACCTCAAAGGATGGTTATCATAACAAATGCTGCAAAGTTCATAGATCAATGTTTGACAATTGTCAAGCTACCGACTAAAGCTACCAAAAAGTAACATACAAGCCTTAATGTATGTGACAACAAGAGATATATCTACTGTTTGAAGCGTACAAATTGTATCTAAAACTGGAATGTACAGTGCCCAGTCCAAACTACATGTGACAACAAAACGGATAGGTACACCATCTCATAGTAATCGTGAGGTTGTAATTATGCAGCATTCACTCTACAATACTTGTGAAAATAAGTGATACATGCACACTATCTCAAAGGGATTTAAAGTTGGAACCTGCAGCATCCACTCCATACTACTTGTGACAACAAGAGCGATACACCATAAAGTTGCAGTGTTATGCCTTCATGATCACTCATTACTTTGTATGAAAAAAGAGATGCTACACTATTTAATATAAAGAGATCTAAAGTTAGAATGTACAACACTGACTTCTTGTTACTTAATTAATTGTACGAGACATCAAAAGCAATACACAATCCAAAGGGATCCAAAGTTGACAATTTGGCAGTTGCATGGGACCCAAAGGAATCTTGTTGTAGACTTTGATCAACACATGTTACAACTATTGACACATCTAATGATTTTTAGATACAAATTGCAACAATTAATATACGATACCTAGGCCTCCATTATGTACAGCATATGGAATATGGTACAATAATTACCTAACAATGCAACAAAAGTTCTCTATTTCTGTTATTTTATCAATCTTACCAATAGCTTTTTTTACACTGAGCAAATAGTCCTCTCTCATTTCATCTGAAAGGTTCTTTATACAGATTTCAAACCCATCCTGCAGAGACAGCAAAACAATCATCCAATGTCATCTTTCAACAAAACAAATGAATGGTGGCATGATCAAAGTACATAACATATTCACAAAAGCTCCTTGGAACACTCCTTTAGAACTGTTTCATGAAACACAGTAGCTTGGTAGTTAACAGTGTATATACATAAGCTTTACAATTTCACTATCTACCAGTATATTCATGTTTTGAAAGGATGGAAATAAAGTAATCTATGAAACTTGTTTCCTATCATGTATTCCTTTAAAACCATTATAACATATCACATCATGCCATATCATATATTATATTATATTGAATTTTATCATATCTAATATATTATCATATATTTTTCACTCCCACTGTCATCAGTCATTGACATTGCTATTTGCATTGTATTGTAGTATTGTATTGCCAAATTGACGGTTTTGATGTCAACCTCTATGTCACTTTTAATTGTGTCACTGTTAACAGCTGCCACCAGTACTGAGAGTCTGTCAACGTTCCTGAGGTAAGTTTTGTTATCATTATGTCTTGCCAGTATATGTACATCCCATATCAATTATGATCATCATTCCCTGAGTTGTTAATTTGCATGATCAATTACACCAATGTAAAAACTTTTGGCTTCACTGATTACCACAAGGACAAACTAGAGGCATATAGCAGGGGTTGGTGATCGCATAGGTGCCTGGGTTCCACTTCTAACTTGAAGTAACTCAAAGGAATCCCCTTAAACCCCACTCACTTATTGGAGCCCACTTTACAGCTCTGACGACTCCTGTCTAAACCTCTGCAAACATATATTATAATTACTTTCTGAATATTTGTATTGTTCACTGTGTTAGTAAAACAATTAATACTTTATATTTATAGCGAGATCTAGATCTGCTGATGCTGTTGCGAACATTAACTCAATCAACATTTCATTATATAAACATATAGGACCACACTGTAACTACTTGATGCAGTTTCAAGTAACTATATAGCTATAGCTGGCAACTTGTACAGTATTTCAATGACTGGAAAAACTACTTACCTTGAGTGGCTGTGGAACTAGATGTAGTACATGGTCCAGCCAGGAATCTTCCATCGGTGCCACATGCTCTGTGTCAATTCCATTATGAATGTAATAAAGGTAACGCTGTAATGTAATTTGATAATTAGAAACATATATATATCATAATTTCGAATATTTAAAGAATTAATTAATATCTTCTAATTCTTATCAGATTTCATATATGTACAAGTTTTTGAGGTTACACATTGCTCAGTTGGTAAGATATATCAGCATACTAAGCAAAAGTTCAAAATCATCAATTCCTAATCTGGTTTTCTTTTGACTTTTCCTGACATTGTCAATGGATATGAATAATATACTGATCATTAGTACTGTCTGCTCAAGATGACAGCTCTTAACTGTGTGTTACAGATTACCAAGGCAGCCATGGTAAATTGTACATATTATGTACAACAGTAAATTAAGGCAGTGACATCAGATCTAGAGATAAGACTGATAGTTTCAGCACTGTAACAACATTGGAATGATGGCGGTTACAGTGATGTGACAGAAATGGCATTGAAATTTGTGTGATAGTGATGACAATTTTTTTGCTGGAATGTTAAATAAACTGATGTTAATGATGAACATTAGTTTCAGTAATTAAGATTCTCAAGAGGTGTTAAGCATAAAATTAACTATGGTAATGTACAAATAATTTTAACAATATTTTTGTCATAATAATAATTGTTATGATAGAGTTCTAAATATAATAGAGAATTAAGCATAATACATAATCCAACATGACCTCTGATCTGGATTAATTGTGACTTACCAAGATATCCTTCTCGGCAGGTGTTGGTGAACCTGCCCTTTCTAGTGGTGGAAGTTCTCCCCCTGCAGATGCTGGTCTTGGGGGTGGAGCTTCACCTTGCCTAGGATTGACATCCACAATAATAAGAAAAAAATAAGGTTCTAAAATAATGTGCATGTGGATATTATACAAATTTATATCTTAATTAATTTAAACAAAACAGGAAAATAGAAATTCCAAGAGGAGAGGGAAGATCTGAGAAATAAGCCAATATTTTTATGGGTCTGGGGTGTGTGTAACTTCCTGAGGGGTAGGGGCTGGGTTTGCTGAACAAAATTCCTCCAGAGGGGAGGTATGGACAATTTATAGACTACATGCAGCCAAACAATATGTAATTAATTTATAGTGCTTTAAAACTATAATTATGTTTTTTTGTTTACTCACAAACTAACCAGTTTTTATAACTGACGATAGGAACAGAACACACACAGTGTTTATTAATTATATACTTTTAGACACACACAGCCAAAAAAATTTGGTTTTTATATGCCTTGACTGGGATTCTTTGGTTGCTAGTCAGGCGTGCTATCCACAGCACCATGAACACACACAAAAAAGTTCACTTACAGACCACAGAGATCAGCAAAGTCTATATAACAGAAAAAATTATACAAAATAATACCATTAAGAGGTTATTTCATTTAGGTGTTTAGGTGTGTAGGGGGGGGGTTAATGCATGGGCTGATGAGCAACTTATGATAGTCTTTCAAATTATGAGAAAACAGCTTTTCACTTTTCCATGCAACTGAGGTTCATAAAGGTGTAAGTAGTTGTACATATAAAAAACTGTCATTATTATCTGCCATAACCTACATATAAAAAGCTCTAATAAGTTTCCCAGGGGGGAGCTTATTAAAATAACTTCAAGTGTTCCAGATTGGGGGTTTATTAGAGAGGGGGACTAATATTATCTAAAATTCATTGACAGCCAGAGACAATCTGACCGGTCCATGTATGCTTGAAGTTGCACTTGTTGTTCCAGGAATTTATAGTGCACAATGTGCAAGTCAAGAGTAGTTACTGACATCCTGAAATCAGAACTAGACAAGAAAACACAGAAACTACCAACATGAGGCTTGAAGTTGGCAATGTTAAATATGGGATCTAGATTAAGACCTACTTTTATCACCAAAGTTTTTCTTTGGGGCAAGGGGGGCTTATTTGCTAGAAGGGGGCCTCATAAAAAAACTTGAAGCTCTAGAAGAATTAAGGGCCTATTAGAAGTGGGACCTATTAAACAGGGGGGGTGGGGGCTTATTAGAGCTTTTATGTTATATAAGTCCAGGCAGATTACTGAAAGATTTTGTAGTCTTTAAATTTTGTGGCCACAAAATTAAAAATACAATCAGTCATGTATCTTGTCTTCTTTCTGACATGGAATAGCTGGTCTTAAGCTTCGATCCATACATGCAATAAATAGTTAGTGTACCTACTCAATATTATTCAAAGTAAAGTTATAATTTACCGTATATAAAAAACAACTAAATTTTATATGGAAGAGAGACCTTAGACTAGAGCACTTGAAACAAAAAAGATTTAACACTTCAATTTGGTGCAAACATTAATTTTGTCTTACATGATTATATTGACCAAAGCACTGCGGAATGCCTCCCTGTCTTTTTTGGGTGCATATGCCCCACCCTGTTTCTTTCCATTCACACCAGCTGGACCGGGAGAAGACATATGGCCATTAGCAGCATCCCACGTCTTGCTACGGAAATGCTTTGGTTTCTTAGCAGGGCCTGGGCCTATTGATCAAGAAGGTACATAATTAATGATTCTGAGTGGTGTACTTGCAAATCATCAAACATATGCCGTAAACCTTGGTACATAAGCCCTCCCCCCGAAAATAAGCCCCCGGGCATTTAATTAGAACCAATTTTTAAGCTTTTAAAATGCGAAACAACTTTCATGTATAAGCCCCCCCCCTGAAAATAAGCCCCAGGGCTTACACATGATATTGTATGTGCAATCAAACTTTAAAAACTGTTCCACTCTTTTTAATCATAGAATGAGAGTAGAGAACTTGAGCAACATTTCACAATTTTCACTAGTTTGTTTTGAAATGCAAAATTTCCTCTGTGTATAAGCCTCGGATCCCCCCAAATATAAACCCCCCAGAAAAATTCAGACAAGAAGACCCTTTGAACAAATAACCCCCAGGGCTTATTTACCGAGGTTTACAGTAGTATAGCTAGATCCTATAACTTAGTTGGATTAGTAAGTTTGAGTGCGGCATACAGTGAAGCCAGTATAGCTAAGCCAAAGTTAGCCTAAAAATTATTATAATTTTTCAGCAATATAAGTTAATGATATAATTTTTTATATAATTTTTTTAAAACTGAGATTTTTTCAAGAGTTTACAGAACTTAATTAATTTCAAACCTTTCCATAAGGACTGACATGTATAACTGTAACTGCATGGAGTTCGATAGAAATTACTAATAAAATTGATGTTTAATATAACACTTTAAATACCGGTAAGCCCTGTGACTGATTTCTCAGTTCAATTAACTATTATCAGAATGCTTAAACTTAATTGCTCTGAAATTAAACTTTTACTTTTTTCATAGGTCTTACATTTCAAAATTTGTGTAGGGAAGTATGCCCCCCATACTCCCTAGCCATAAATATATACCACAGTCTAGTAGTCATTTGTTTTAAGATCAATCAACTTACCAAAAGCAAAAGCTGTTTCATCTTCCCCACTGCTTGTTTTTCGATTTGGACTCAGTTGAAATGCTGGAGCATTCTGTTGCCATGCTGGCTTGTGGCGTGTCTAAAAGTTTACAATTATACATTCAGGTTCCCATAATTAAATTACAGCAAGTTAGTTAAAAAATAAACTACTTGATTTATTCTATAAGGTTAAGCTAAGCTAGCAGAAATAACACTCAGAGTTTAAAGACAGTCACATGGATTGCCAAGAACGTAAAGCCTGTAAATTAAAGCAAAGAGTCATCTAGCTTGGGAATTGTCAGTTGCAATTACTTTAATTTATTATTATTATTATTATTATTAAGTGTCTAGAAGTGACTAACTAGAGGTGCCAAGAGGTGTATACATACATGTATATGTTTTCAGAGGCACTTAATTTACTATCATTTTATATTATGAACACCTCTAAACATCTTTGTACATGTTAATACACTACTAGATGCTCTGTGTACCAGTTCAGACAACTCTCAAGACCTCTGTAGATGTCTATGCAAATCTATATAGACAGCTCTGAATAATTCATTCTAAACATACAGTAATTTATCTGGACATGCAACATCTAGCCACCTCTAATATAGACACTTTTGAATACCTCTAATTAAATTCACTCTGAATCAACATTTTTGGACACTTCTAGTAATTAACTTCTGGTCACCTCTAATTAAATTCACTCCGAGTTGACATTTTGGACACCTCTAGTAACTTCTGGTCACCTCTAATTAAATTCACTCTGCATGAGTTGACATTTTTGGACACTAGCTTCTGTAGTAACTTCTGGTCAACTCTAACTAAATTCACTCTGAGTTGACATTTTTGGACACTTCTATAGTAACTTCTGGTCACCTCTAATTAAATTCACTCTGAGTTGACATTTTTGGACACTTCTAGTAACTTCTGGTCACCTCTAATTAAATTCACTCTGAGCTGACATTTATGGACACCTAGCTCTAGCTAGTAACTTCTGGTCACCTTTAATTAAATTCAGTCCTAAAAATTAATTTTTCAGACACCTCTAGTAACTTTTTCTGGACACCTCTAATTAAATGCACTTCTAGACATTAATTTTTCGGACACTTCTAGTAACTTCTGGACACCTCTAATTTACTTCTAAACATCCTTGCATGGACATCTCTGTTTTTAGACACTTCTAAGCATATCTATAGACACCTTAAGTTTGCGCAGTTCTAAACACCTCTAAACACAATCTTTAGTAGTTCATCTGTAATAATAATAATAATAACAACAATAATAATGATTGCATGTATAACAACTGAAACTTGCAACTCCAGGTATGATACACATCAAAGACAAATCACTGATCATTAGCCCAAGCTAAGGAAAGTTATTAGTAATAGTGACTGTTTCCCCAGTCTCATACTGGTGTATCATCTAATCTTTCACCACTTATAATACCCTCCTCCACCACCTATATATTTAAACTGAATGTACATAGCTCAAGACTTACCTCTGGTAACTGAGGAAGGAACCGAACAGGAGAATTGCTGTTTTTCCCTTTATTTTGAGTTCTTGCAGCCTGTAGAAACAAAAATAAATATAACTAGTGAGTACATTTCCTACATTATATAAGAAATAAAAGAGCAAAAAAAATATTCAGGAAAAAATCCAAGCACATGTGCACTTAATACCAATGAAAAGTATTGCTGATAATTAATTCTGCATCCAGTCTGTTTCTGTTAATTATGACAACATCATATAATTTGTCAAAGTAGACCTGGAGATCCAACAACATATCAAGAAGAATGAAACGGAAGTTGTTCAAGCTAGACACTAGGTATGCCAGTCGTTTTATACAGCTGTGAAACATGGAAAATAAACAAAGGAGACAACAAGGTACAATAGTAGACGTCTTGCAGAACAAGTGCCTCTGATTCACTGGGAAGAACATGTGACTACCAAAGAATTACATGAGAATGCAGATATGAAGCCACTGAGTGCAGAAGTGAGATGGCAAAGATGGAAGATGATTGACCACATCCTAATTAAGACAAGATAGAAACAACCATATAGCAACATAGTGAAGACATGGGTGCCAGAGAGTAAAGGGAAGAAAGAGAGGGGAGAAGAGTGGGGTGGAGCTCATGGGATACAGATACTATATATATATAGATACTATATTTGCAAGATTAGCAGTAAGCTGCAGATTTACATGTACAGATATCGATGCCATACAAGTTGCTAAATATAAACTACATTTTTTTGTCTTATCATGTGGAACATATGATATTATAGAGAGAATGTGACACTCAATGTGGTTAGAGGATGGCACCAGCAAAAGTAGTGTTAATTATATTAACAAAAGGATTTATAAAAACACAGATTTCAATCAATTCCTATTTCATAAAGTCTTTATCAAATGATTGGATGTGTCCATAAACATTAAACTGTGATATAACAATCCATTTCTGTAGCTTATTAAGCAGATGTAGCACTCTGGTCATAAAAAGCAAGAAGTAAATTTACAGGTAAAGGTTACTAGTAAGCCCTTATTTAACATTGTACGTAGTTCTGTCAGCTCCTATATATGGCTGCTGCATGTATATCAATGAAAGCCAACAGCGTACACTCTACTCTCCTCCTTCTGTCAGTGCTCCATTTTATGGGTATTTAAATTAAGTTAAAGCTACGCTAATCAAAGGAAAGTCAAAGCAGATGTTGGAGTCACAGAGAATTGAACTGGGGACCTCCAGCTCCGTCAAGGCCACGCACTAACCAAATGAACAGTACATGCACGTCCGATCTGCTCCTTATGAGTTAAAGCCACTGAATCAAACTATAGTCTGAGACTTGTTCCAGTTATATTTTACAGTAAGAGCTCCTATGCTCTTTCAATCTAGAGAATTTATTTCCCAGTTCATAGACATCTGAAGCCTTCTTTAATTTAAAATTTAAAAGCTGCTACCTTTTAAGACTTAAAAGGGCTTGGACCTTGGTTTGAGGAACATATATATACATGTATATAGGCAAGAAATCCAAAAGTCAATCATGGATATATATGTTTGTGAGTATCCATCACTTAAGTCACCTCTGCTTCACAAAATAATTAACAATTATTCTCTAATGTGGAAGTGACTACTGCATGGTGGGTAATATATACCATGGTGCTTCAGGAAGGTAAATATATCTACTGCTTAATTGGCACCAACACCAAATTAAAGGGAACATCAAATTGCTTTAGTATAAACCCAACAAGTAAATAGCATTCTAGTTGTCATTAAAAAGTGAGCAAAAATAATCATAGACTTGCACATGATTCCGTGCATGTGCCAACATCGATATATCCTGGCCTAGCTTTCACATTTAATTACCAGCACATCAGGCATGAATGGAAATAATGAATAGTGAGTATATTTACAGGATATTTACCGGGGTGAAAATACTGGGCTACTCTCCAACACTAAAGAGAATAATGGTAATAACATTAGCAATATACCAAACCAGCTTCAGTAGCCAATCAGAGCACACAAAAAGCACCATTTGCTGGTTTGGTATAATTTACCTAGCTGGTACATACATGTGTGCTATAACGACAGATATTCACCTTTTCTTGACAAATCCGCATGAGCAAAAAGTTCTTTTCACTTGTTAGGTCTACACTAATTGTTTTCAACTATATGCTATGGACTGTTATCGACTACAGACTACGAAGCCAAAAGTTCAAATGAAATATTTGTTGCACTCATGCATACATGTATTGACCTCGAATACTGACGTACGCTTTCCGAGTCACTAGAGTGAAAGAAATAAATTTATGCACAAAAAGATAGCCGCACAGCAACTTTGCACATTGTTTGCAGTAAAACAGTTTCTCGCCGACTTTTCTCAATGAACGGTCCACATCATGCGAACTGCAAATTAATTAAATTTAAAGGCGCCAAAATGAACATGGAAGTGTATTTTATAGGTTTGTTGCGGCTGTTGGGATATAATTTGTCGCCACAGTGACAGTATTCCATATTCACGTTATTAGCTCAGTATTACCATCATTTAATTTAGGAATATCTGTCTTTCATTCAAAAGTATTCACAGGAATCGTAATTTAACGAGACGATAGTTTCAGATCATTGCAACTTACTTGAATATCCATAGTAAACAGTTCAATCTTTCAGGACTACAGAACTTCAAAGGCGATTTTTAGGTTTCCATCAACATGCTCAAGATAAGAGACTTATTTGACAAAGAAAACAATCCTTTTAACTCGACTTGGAAGTTTTTTCTTCGTTGCTAATCTCTTTAGATAAAGAATAATTCCAGCTGACAAAGAGAAACGTTCATTCTCTGAACGAAACCTTCGCCATCTTTCCTTGGGTTTCAATCCCGGCGCGTTGTTATGGTAACATTTGTTGACCTCAGACCCAGAGCCTTCAGTGCGCTCAGTTTTTTGTAGGAGGGGAGGGACGGTAAGATTTCATCAGTGCCAGGCTACCAAGCCTTGTAATTGATCGGCATGGGGAAGGTAAAGAGAGGTCGTCGAAAACTACATGTTCAGGCTGTAAAATCAAATCAACGGGAAGAAAATGACTGTCTTCGAACGAATGAGGTACCTTAGATGATATCTGTGTATTTTGATTCACTTGTACTGTAAATCACTGACAGTTCTTCAACCTTTCTCTCAGACCGATCTACTACCCGCCATCTTTCCTTCAGCTGGTTTATTCAAATCCACTGCCAAATTTGCGGGATCGGCAGCTGGGGAAGAGAAATCTAAAGGAAACAAAGATGAATGTTCACAAAACAACAAACTAACCAGCAAAAAAGACAGAAGAAAAGAAAGACACGAAAGGTTTCTTAGAAGTAAGATAAATGTTGTTAAAAAGCTTTCATCATAAACTATATTCACTATGAATATTATTAATAATAATAATAATAATAATAATCTGGCTCGCTATTCGCCCACTGTTGCAGTCAGAGGCTAAATTACAGTCACACACATACATGGAAAGGAAACATACACAATGGCACTGCTCTGCAGCCCACGCATGACCTCGGAGCACAGCACTGCAGCCAGATGGAATTAGCTGGGAGTTGATTTTTGCTGAGGGAGAAAAACCGGATACCTGGAAAAAAACCCTTGGTGCCAGATTGGGATAGACAAATCTCAGCCCATGTATGAGCCCAGTAATGAACTAGGGCTGCAGTGGTAGGAGGCACGAGCACTACCACTTGGCCATCCTGACTCCCCTGAATTATTACCATTATTGCTAAATACCCAGTGGGAAGGTGCTGCCAGATAGAGTATACTTTTTCAATCAAAATCAATAAACGGGATATGTTTTTTGGCAGAAAATTCTCAACAGGGTAAGCTTTATGCTTCTCTTGCAGTCATAAACAGGGTATGTTGTTTTTCCAGAACAGCAGAATTTTTTTTAGTCTTGTGTCTGCATACATATTTATCATCAAATGCCCTCATTACTTATTGACCTTTATGGTCAACTGTAACAAGGTAACCAAATCTCCTTATTTATAAACAGGGTGTGGGAAATGTTCTACTTTTTGTCAGGAACAGGGTCAGGATTTTGACAGCCCATGTACTACCCCCCCTTCCCCCACCCACCCACCCAAACATAGGTTGAGTACCCCCTGGGCTGAATAATAATAAAAATGATTATTATTGTTAGTGTTGATTTATTATTTGTATTATTATTGTATTTTTCTATTTGTTATATTTAGTGTTGATACTCATCTCTCAGCCATATCACTGAAAAATGTCAGATCTTGTTTATTGGTGCCAATTTTAAAAAAAGTTTGTTGCAGTAATCCCAATGAATCTCAAATGCCAGTCTCAAGTTTGCCAACCTTTGAGATTAAAAAATCTTGAGATGACTGAAAAAACATTAGGATTTTTAAAAAATGGAGAATTAACAAATTATCTGATTCTGTATGTAGATGACAGCTAGTTCACTATTGCTGTTATGACAGTAGAACATTAACTACAGACAGAGAACTATTCAGCTGTGTTCTCTCCTAAAATTGTTGTTGCCTTCTCTGACAACTCTGAAAGTTCACTGGAATGTTACCCATCCAGAAACCTGAAGCTGTATTTTTTAAGGTGGAGACAAGCTTTAGAAGTTTGTTTTAATACGTGATTATATTTTTGGAAAATTTGGAGATATCAGGTCATTATTGGGAGACTGTGAGAAAATGGAAAATACCTGGAGTTTCCTGTCAGCCTCATCTTTGAAAATTAAAATGGTTTTCACATCATATCTCTTGACAGTAAATTGGTCTTGGGATGTAAAATACATGTAGCTAAAATTCACATATAGTTTACTTAATATGTTTGTCTTTTAGAGTTGCATGTTAACAAGCTAATTGAAGAGAATTCCAAGAAGGCAGAACAAAGAGCTAAGACAGTTATTGTTGGTGATATGGAGCCATTACTCTCTGCATTGCCAACAGTGACTCTACCAACAACTGTCCCAAACTACAGAACTTCCAGTGCCAAGAATACTGAAGCTGCAACGAGGTACATCTTTATACAATAGATGAGAGTATGACTATGGTTAGTCCAGGCCAAGGTACCTTGGGTCCTGAATTGAAATGCTGTTTACATTTTTATAGAAAATGATAATAAAATGTTTGGAAAAGTTTCTGTTTGTACCCCAAACCAGAGACCTGGAAGTATGCATGTGTTACTGCGGTCTCAAATACAAGCTTGTTTTTTTTTTACCTCATCAGTCAAAATACAGGTTCTTCATTCAAGACCAAAATGTCCCAAAGAAAAAGGCACAAGATACAGTAAGTATTAAGATATAAGTAAGATACTATTCAAAGTCTGATATTTAACCCCCTGTGTATTTGGAGTTATAAGATGGCATCCGAGAGAGCATGGGTATTTTCTGAACTATCTAATAAAACAAAATTTAATGAAAGGCAAAAAGTATTGTGGCTACAAAGCTTCATCAGTTAGTCCACTTAATGTTCTCCCAAGCACCTTCAAGTAACTTGGAAATAAAGTCACATAGCTTAGAAAATGCAGCCTGCCTTAGGAAATGTGGTGGTGGGAATTGGGCAAGTGTTTTGTATCTGACCTTGCAAAGATACTGCCTCATGTCACTATGAAATTAGTTTGGTCAGCAAGTGTTCTGTATCTGACCTTGCAAAGATGCTGCCTCATGTCATTATGAAATTAGTTTGGTCGGCAAGTGTTTTGTATCTGACCTTGCAAAGATGCTGCATCATGTCACTATGAAATTAGTTTGGTCTGTTTTTGTACTGTCCATGGATGTACTTTGTCACCTTCATGGTTTGTTTTGCTGCATTTCAGAAATTTCTGTTTGCATATAACAAAATGCTTTGCACATCTGCCACACTTGTTGAGTTTCTTCATTTGGGAGATCATCTTTAATTTACCCAGGGTGCAGTAGGGGCACCAAACTCATTCCCAGGGAAACATGGGGTGACATGTTGAGTTGAGCACTACATTTCTACCATACCATGTCTTCCTGAAATGCTGGAGAGAACAGTGCATTTTACTGAATGATACTTACATAATTAATAACTGAACATAATTTTGTTTTCAGAATGTCAGAGATTGAGCAATTTAAAAAAGTGCTGAATCATCCATCATACCAGGCAAATCCAGTGGGTGCCATTTCAGAACATATCAAGAATATGATCCAACGGCAACAAGAGGAAAGAACTTGAACCTGCACAGACTTTTACCGACAATTCAGATCCATATTTATTTCACTGAAACTGCTGGCTGGTTAAGAACTGTGTATTTGAACACATTTTATTTTTCATGGACATGATAGAACTTTTTGAGTTCATGTTGCCACTTCATTGTTCCTGTGGCTTGTGGGCAAACTCCAATTTGGTTGATCAAATTCAGAATTTCAAATATATGACTTGAGACAATATACGATCACTCAAGACTGATCTGAAAATGTAGAAAATGTGTGAGATTTTTTCCTGGGGTATATGCCCTTGAACATTCGGTTACTCAACACTTTGGTGCTCAAAAGATCTTCTTAATATTAATCTCAAAGGGTCGGAATGTCTAGGTTGGGTGACCCAAACCACAAGTATTTTTTCTCAGGCTTTGGCTCTTTTGACTGAAGTGAAAGGACAAACCTGTCACACTAGATTTGTCAGTACCCTTGTGTTTATGTATGTATGTTCAGGTTGTTTTATTTGTTTGTTTGTGTAAAGTGACTGCATGACTGTAACACCTGCATTCAAATAAAATGTTTAATGCAAAAGCAAGTTCATCAGTTACAGTGTGAAAATGTCAATGCTGTTAACGTACACAATTACTATTGTTAATGCAAAAGCGCCAATTAGACTAGTATATGAAGGCTGTATACATTACATGTTCTACAACCGCCTATATATATTCAACATTACATAACCTATAACCTTTTGAAGAGGTTAAACTGTTGCAACTAACATTGGCCAAACAGTTAAAACACTTACTGCTTTTTAATCGTATTGCTAGCTATTTCAAAACTATTTTATGGCAAGCTATAAAACTGCAAAGCTCTAATGTGTGGTATGTTGGGTTGGAGGGGAAGCAGATTAAACCATGAAAAATCAATCTGGCTGTATTTTTTCAACATGACCATCACTTCCAGTTGAGAATGATATGGGCAGTGGGAAGAAAAAGTGGTTGGAAAACAGAAGGTTTCATCCCCACAGACCTGTTAAGATCAAAGAGAACGAAAATTTGGAAGTTCACTGATTTAAGAGGGTGTTTGACCATGGAAGGCTTTGAAAGTGACTAGTAATGACTTAAATGCGATCATTTTTAAAGGACGGCCAGCGAAGTCTTCTCAACACTGGAGAGATGTGATCCGAGTTTTTTTACCTGCTCGCGGTGTAAATAATGGGGAAAGAGTTTAACGGGATTACGTTTGATTGCTCAGCTATCTATAACTATGTATTGCAGCAGCTCTTGAAAGCTTTCTGATTTGTCAACCAAACAGTAGAGCATGCTTTAACAGGAAACTAAACTAAAAAAGAACTGCTAAAACAATATCTAAAAAGGGACGGTGGAGATGCTATATAGGGATCTCCTATCTGTGCTTCTTTCTATAGTTCTGTGGCGGTTTTTATAACTAGCTTGGTTGTTTATCGACTACGAAGCTGTGCTGAATGAGAGATGATGAAGGATATTCCTTTCATCTCCCTCAATTGGCAAAAATTAAAGCGTTGACGAGTGGAACAAGCAGAATCACCATGCTGTAAACAACACTTGAACCAGCATCTGAAATATTAGGTAGCCACGAGTTAGTATGGATTGATGGATTGATGGATTGATCGATTTTTTAATTTAGTTATGGATGGATGTGTTGATTGACTGATTGATTGACTGCTTGATTACCTTTTAGGAAATTAACAATGCATGTTATTAACGCGAATTTCAAACTGAAATTCGCGTTAATTTTATATACATTAATTTAGGTCATTGTTAATTAAAAGCACACTTTTACAGCATCGTTAATTTAAGAAACATTGTTTCATGTAAAGCTAAGGTAGCTAAAGTTACATCTGAAATATTAGGTAGCCGCGAGTTAGTATGGATTGATGGATTGATCGATTTTTTTGTAAAGCTAAGGTAGCTAAAGTTTCATGTAAAGCTAAGGTAGCTAAAGTTACATCTGAAGTGTCGATTTTTTTGTAAAGCTAAGGTAGCTAAAGTTTCATGTAAAGCTAAGGTAGCTAAAGTTTCATGTAAAGCTAAGGTAGCTAAAGTTACATTTTATTTACTTCTTCGTAATCGGATGATACATCATCATTTTCAATTAATTTTAGAATGTCTTAATTACAAAATATCTTTGTTGGTATAACTTGTTCCAATATTGTTTATTGGTACTAAACCTCGAGTTCTGTTGTTGGAAATCGTTGTTTGTTGCTTAAGAAAATATTACGCACAAAACTCAAATTTGCGTTAGTTAAGTGCATGCAAACATAAACCACACGGGAATTCGCGTTAATTAAATGCATTTAAACATAATTTTTCAAAAATTCGCGTTAATGTTAATACGCGTAGATTTTGTTCGCGTTGTTAACATGCATTGTTAATTTCCTATAAAAAGGTATTTGATAGATAATTTCTACTTATAGTTCAACGTTGTTCTGGTTTAAAATGGTGGAGTCTTGTTTTAAACCGCCGATACATTAAAACCGGAACAAATGGAAAAGACGGTGATTGATATCCAGATGATCGGCTCTCGCGTGCTAGGAACGCCTGACTGAATTGATCACACAACACCGTCCCAGAAAACCTCGCGCACACAAAATGGTCTCAAAATGGCCGCCATTTTAAATTTAAGTCGTTGGCTTTTAAAAACACAGTTCTAAGTACTATCAAAACTCGTTATCTTTGAATAAATTTATCAGCTCAAGTTGTGCATGGGCTAAAAAGCAACTTCTTTGTTGAATGTAATTACCAGGACTTGTCTGTTTAATAGTTCATTTTTCGGAATTTGTTTCTTTAGCAAAACGAGAAAACATCGGCGATCGTTATTAAATCCGCAGCGCGTTCTGGGATGATGCCTCTTGGGTATACCTGATTGGCTTACTCCAAGTTCGTGATAAATGTCCGATCTCCTGGATACGTATGTGCGCTTAGTTATGTGAATTGCAGCAACAAGGCGAATTTATTTTATTAAGTAATTTAACCATGACTGACTAGATTAGGTCAACTTGGGATCATAGTAATGTTGGGTCAGGATTCCCAAAGTCTCCTCTGGCTCAAAACTATTTTGAAAAGTTAGACATGAAAGTCTTCCCGTCCGAGCAGAAATCTCTTATACCTCAACAAGAAAGTTTTATTTCTCCTTTCCTCGTTGGGATATACTATAAGAGATCTCGGAGCTAATAGGGTACGGAAACTCAAACTCCACCATTGGAATCACACCACTTCTACTTTTTTTAAATTTCTGATAATGAATTTTGATAGAAAATCTACGTAATTTGTTTTGGGGGAATGGGAGATTCAAACGGTATTCTCTTTTTGTATACGAACATTTTATAACAAGTCGAGTCTGAAAAATGGCACAAATTTAAGAAATTGCCACGAAAACACTTGGGTTGAGACCAAGAAAGGACCCGAATTATTTCTATACATTTTGAAAAGGAACTGAGAACTAACACTAAGATATCGCGAGAGATTTCACGTTTGAATTTGACAAACAAGCAATGGCAATACACACAGCCATTAATTTCATGCACGTGTAACCCTCTCAAGTCTTGAACAGAAATGTGTCGGAGTCGTTATTGGGAACAGCGTTTGAACATACATAGACACAGTTTTAATTATGTTTAAAAACAACCCGAAATGAAAAAAAGATTAAGAAAATTTTTTAGAAACATTTGAGGCTAAAATCCTGGAAAAATTAAGAATGTTCAGCTTCGGTCCAAATATAGGGGTTATTAAGGAAAGAAAAGAAAAGATTATATCCAAGCTTATCAAACAAAAAAGGGAAATTTCACTGATTTGGTAAAGTACAAGCTATCAGTGGAACAAACCCATCGCCGTAGCCAGTATGAGGCAAGACGAGGCAGTTGCTTCGTCTTAATTTTCTGCCAATTGTTTTAGTTGTGGGAAAATATCTGAAATGTATTTCTACGATATCGGGGTGAATAACAGCTATATGGGAGCCTGCCCTTTTTTGGCTATTATTGAACTTTGAGATTATCACTTTGAAAAATGAATGCAGAAAATGCCATTTCCTAAAAGCAACAGAAGTTATATGTTTAAACATTTGTGTATGTTTGCATGAAATAAATGCTGCAAGGTTTTAGTGTTGGATCTACGATTTTGATAAGTGTGGTATGGGGCTCGCCCACGTGAAAAATTAGTTTTTATACGCCTTAGACGCGAGTTTTAATGTGTGGTGAAGGAGGGGGTCCGGGGGGGTAGGAAGGGTAGGTGACGTTGTTCCTCCGGCATTCGCAATTCATGCCTCGTCTTGTTTTGGGGTTAAGGCACTGATACCATCAAACGGTTTGATAAACAACGAGCTATCAATGGGACATACCATCCAAGGGTTTGGTAAACTAAAATTATCAATGCAACATACCATCCAAGGGTTTGGTAAATTACAATTATCAATGGAACATACCATCCAAGGTTTGGTAAACTACAATTGTCAATGGAACATACCATCCAAGGGTTTGGTAAATTACAATTATCAATGGAACATACCATCCAAGGGTTTGGTAAACTACAAGCTATCAATAGAACATACCAACCAAGGGAATGATAAACTACAAGCTATCAGTGGAACGTACCATCCAAGGGGTTAAACTACAAGCTATCAATGGAACATACCATCCAAGGGCTTGATAAACTACAAGCTATTAATGGAACATATATCATCCAAAGGGTCGATCAACTACAAGCTATTAATGGAACATACCATCCAAAGGGCTGATAAATTCAAGCTATCAATGAAACATACCATGTAAGGGTATGATAAATAAACTACAAGCTACCAATGGAACGTACTATTTAAGGAGTTGATAAACTACAAGTTATCAATGGAACATACCATCCAAGGGACTGTTAAACTACAAGCAATCAGTAGAACATACCATCCAAAGGTTGATAAACTACAAGCTATCAATACCATCCATTCTTGGGACGTTTTGTTGCGTCACGTCCCAAGATACATTTCGGCCAGTGATCATAACACCCGAAGAAGCCCAGTGTTGCTGGACGAAACGTTGTGTGATTTACACAAAATTAAAACTAACCTATTTCCAGTAATACATTTACTTTTTCACGATTTATTAACCACTATCCAAGGATTGATAAACTACAAGCTATCAATGGAACATACCATCCGAAGGCTTGGCCGGTTCGGAACCAGTTTCTT
>JANSTQ010138564.1:0-13212 GCA_026167885.1 Bergia puertoricense
TTTATTGATTTGAGCAAGCACAAGATGTGCATAGGAGTGATTGGCTCCATGTTTTACTCAATTTCCAAATTATTGTGACTCATTAATAGTTTGCTTCTGTTTTGTCTTGACATTTCTTTAATCCCCCATTGCAACAGTAATATAATTTGATAGTGCATTATGCTTATCGTGCAGCAGATATATGATTGTATAAATCACTTCATTCAAGTTCCAAAAGTACATTATAGTACAGAGACTTCTAAATTTGAAAAATGAAAACAAACTGCGATGTCATATGTAGTGAAATATCTATTGATTGTTTTGGATTACTTTAATTTCCAACACCAAGTTATTTTATCTTACACATGTATATGTATGGGAGTTTTCATATATGCAATATGCCACACTGTTTCCTTGAATTTGAGAGTTTATTTAAGAAAATTTCTACATTACGTAGCAAATCTCTGCTTAAACATAACTTACAACAATTTATTTTGTGATTCTATCATTTTAATCAATAATAATAACTTAAAATAAATATTAAGTGAAACACAACTGCATATATTGTATAAATTGACAGAAAAGTACAAACTTATTCAACAGTACCTTCACTAAATTCCTTTGTTCCATCAACTGGATCCACCCAAACTATGACCTTCAAAATACAGAATTTCAAACTGATCAGTATACTGGATGGCTGTATTAATAACACTAAAAAGGTTAAATCCTTTTCCAAGCTAAGCAGCTCATAAAGCTGGCACTTAATATACTTCTGCTTTCAATAGAGCTAAGTGAATGTATGTTTGTGACTCTCGCTGGACAGGACACTAATCCACCACAAGTTGGTCCCTGGTAGAAGCTGGTGCTCAATTATCAATTATATATACAACTGCTAATTTAAGCTAAATTCTTTCCTGAGCCAAATGGCTCATAAGGCCAGTGCTTTAATCTCTGGTTTCTATAGTGTTAAGCAGATGAAATCTGGCACTAATCAATTGCAGGTTAGCCCCCAGCAGAAGCTGGTACTCATTTACACAGCTGAGTCAACTGGAGCAAGTTGAGTAAAGTGCCTTGCTCAAGGACATGACACAGTGGTCAGGTTGGGGTTTGAACTCACGACCTTCAGGTTAAAAGTCAGACACGCTAACCACTTGACCACTATGTCACTGACGGACAACTGAGTAAACTAGAACAAGTTGAGTAAAGTGCCCTGTTCAAGGACACAACACAATGGTCAAGTCAGGGTCTGTACTCACAACCTAGAGATTCGTAACGAATTAGACATGCTAACTGCTCATGATAACCACTGTCCCAACAGTTGTGTTAATTAATGTCCACTTCCATGAATTTCAAAAAACCTATTTAAATACGTACAAATTTCCAGGCTGCAAAAGTACTGTTAATAAATGACAGTTTACAAGTCCTGAGTTTAATAGGACTTAGGGCCGGGGGAACCATTTGACTTTTTTTGGGGGGGGGATTGGAAGATTGTTGTTCTTGCACTGCGTGAGCAAATCTTCCACCCCCCCCCCCCCCTCAAAAGTCAAATAATTCACCCCTTATAACTAACAGGTCATTGTTATAGTATGTGCAGCAAATCATTGTAAGAGTATAGTTTATTCTATAATTATAATTGTTAATTTATGTATTTTAGATCCATAGGACATGGACATAAATTTAATTTGCTAAGTTATTTATTTAATGATGGGATTGTCCTACAGTTCAAAAATAGTGTGTGACTGGGAACATCTTTTAAGGGGACTAGAGACCCACTGATTCATGTCCCTGTTGTGTGGCCAAAGACTAGCTAGGGCCCTCGGCACCTTTTTTCTGTGCAAGGGACAAGCTAAGGTGAAGCTCGCTTCAGTCGTCCAAGTTATAATGCAGTCAGGATATTACTATATTCAATGGGAAAAATGGAAACTACAGTGGACTTGGCTAGGGTTGTCCATAACACTGAATTTTAATGAAGGATGTAAAAATTAATGTTAAAAGTAGATTATTCATTGTAACAAGCAACAAAGATGTGAGCCTGCAGGGGAGGGTGGAGGGGTGTTCCTCAGAAAATTTCAATTGAACCCAGGGCTAAAAGGTACCAATTGCAATCTGGCTTAAGCTAAGTTTTATCCCTAAAAGGTACCAATTAGAAATATACTTGTTTAAATGCCCCCATAAAAGGTAATAAAATAATGTAAGTAGTATGCAATTAGGGTGTGAACCTCTGTTTATAAACTGCTTCTTCAAAGAGGAGCCAACAGATCAATCTACAAGTAGCTGGTTAATTAATTTCAACGTTAGGGCTGGCACTAAATACTGTAAATGTTCTGACGATGCAAAATCATGTGTACAACACAAAAAATCACCAATAATCTTTAGATAACACACACTCACATCTTCTGGTTTGATATCCTTCAGCTCATCCGGACAAGTTTGCTGTAAAACTTCACTGTCCTCTGCTGTCTCTAGTAGGTCACTTCCAATATTGCTTGCATCCATATTCTAATAAGGCATATTGGAAACAATTATATCAAACATTTACCTATATATCACTAGGGGGGGATTTATGGGAGGGGCTGAAGAGGCCTGGGACCCCCTTTTGTCAGCAATTTTGCAAACAAACATTTACAGCAACAATGAAATATATCTCTTGGAGCACAGATGACACTATTTTTGGGGCTTTTTTACTGGATTTTTAGGTACTGTCTCTCCCTCTCTTTCTAAAATTTCTGGATCTGCCCACTACTAAAATGCACAACTTCTACAAAAGGGTTTTCTCAGCAGAACAAATATAAGCCTGAATATACATGTACATGGCAGCAATCTGGGTGAAGGCCAAATTCCCTAGAGTTGAAGAATATGACATACAAAATTAATATCAATCACCAAATTACTTTAATGTGCATATTTTTGGTTTCTTTTTTATCACCCCTGCTACAGAACCAATTTTTGTCAACTGTCAAAAGGAATATCCACAGAATATCATGCACATTTGTGGAAATTATTAACTGAAACTTCTTAAAGGGATCCTCGGCTGTTTGAACATGTTCCACCCAAAACTGATCTTTGAACATAGCTTTGGTCTGTTGCATAGCAGAAAATGATGCTTTGGTCTTGTAGATCTGCAAATTTGGGTTTCCTAAAGGCAATTTTTCACTTTTGAATTTCCTGGTGCGACCATCTTGAAATGTGATGTATAACGATTGCAGTGCCAGGATCTTCTCTTGTCTAAAACAATGTTAGTGAATGAGAGGGGCCTGGCACTGCAACCATGACACGTCACGTTGCAAGATGGCACCACAGGGAAATTCAACAGTATAAAATTACCTTCAGAAAACCTTGATTTGTAGGCTTAAAAGACCAAAGCATTGTTTTTCTGGTATGCAGTAAACCTAAGCTCTGTTCAAAGAGCATTTCTGGCTCGACCTTTTGAAACAGTCACGGATCCCTTTAATAACACAATGAAACAGAATATCATATTCACCTCCTCTCCTACAATTTTGAGGCTGGGAAATTTCTGCTGTAGTGAACCCACAATGCATTTCTCAGCTGCTCTATCAGCTTCTGTCTGAGGATCATACTGGCCTTTACCTCCACTCTGGAATTAAATGATACATACCATTCAAATTGAAACTTCAACATTGTTCATGATCAAATGGTCTTATTATTAAAGAGTAATATTGTTTTCTGGTGGATGTGGTTCTTATCGACTTGATCTTATTTTATCCTACAGCAAAGATATATAAAAGAACAGCATTTCAAGGAACACCAAGTAATGCTTGTATTTTTTAATAATCGATGCTTAATAATTTAAAATCAGTAATTTTTTAATTTTAAATGGGAAATGTAATTTATTTTAAAGCATAATTATCATGATATTTTCTCAAATATTAAGCAATTGATAACATTTTTGTCAACAACAGAAGTGCCTTTCACATCAATTAATAAAGAGCTTTGAGTTCAAGCTAATCTATTAAAATTTAAAAAATTCAATTAACGATTTATTAACCATATTGATGTTGTCACATATGTACAAACTACAATAGTATTTTTTATTAGAAATAGATTATTACAGCAGACTAAAGACCACTAAAACTTTTAGAAACTGGCTGGCCATATAATATTTAACTCATAACTCAACTGTACAAATCTGACCACAGTACATGTACATATGTTGTAGTAGTACAATTAAAACTGAATATATCTCATATAAGTATTAAATTTTTTTTATCTTAGCCAGTTCACTGCACCTTGTCTACAGTGCCAAGCTCCCCAGTCTTCACAATGCTTCTAACCAGCCTCCCTGCACGATTGGCGATCGCCACTGACGAAGAAACCAAAGCTAAAATAAAAGGCGTGTTGGAAGACATCGTTTTCAACATAGAAAGATGAGGAAGTCACTTGTCGATTGTGACAAAAAGCATGCATATGATTAAGAATAAAATATAAATTAAAGATACATCTGGAGAAGAAGAGAGCCTCGTTCCCAGCACAAATAAAATTTCTGGGGAGGGGCAAGAAGGGGTCTGAAATTGCAGAGGGACAACTACTGAATCACGTCGTCTTCATATGATTACAAATTGCTCTACCACAATTTAAAAAAAAACAACCGTTGTTTTATCCAAGAATTTGAAAATGAATTTGTATACATTTTTTGAATATACATACGCGACTTTGTTTTGTCAGGTACCCTCTCCCCCCCGGGACTGAAGGATCTTTCGCCCAGTCCTTACGCGGCCAAGATATTCAACATGGCGGAAGGATTTGCTCAAAAAGCCTAGTTTTTCTTCAACTTTAACTTTATTTTTCTCCAATATGTCAGCAGCTAATACCACTCAGAAAAACAATTCAGCTGCTTTACAGCGCTGGAAACTGCTGGCAAAAGTGATAAAGAATGATACAAGCGTCCTTCTCCGTGACAACGAGGGCGCGCACGAGAAGGATGCATGCTTTTCTGACATTTCTGTGAGAAGGTTTCCCGGGTTTGAGCTTTTTCAAATAGTGAATAAAAGGATTTCTGGAGAAGAAGAGGACACCCATGGAAAAGGATACGAATGGTTTGAGTTCAGAAGTAATGTAGCTGAACAGTTCTCCGCTGCTCCGACTGCAGTTTTAATCAGGTATAGAAATAGTGAAATATGATAATGAATGCTACCACTTGCATACAAAACACATGGGTACATGCCATGTGACTTAAGTTAAATTCACTGAGGCAACTGAAGAGAACACGTGTTTGCCTTCATTCTTGATTTAACTCGTGATGTGTTCCCATTAGAAACAATAAAACCCTTTAATAACCCTTTCACTTTCAGCCCCAAGTAGTTTATCAACAGCTAGTTTCCCCTTACAATATCATCACAAATTATGTTGTTTGCTTGTGAGAATATAGCGGTTGATCACACAATGCAATCTATCTAAACGCTGCAAGCTAGCAAAATTCTCTTAAACTATTAAAAGAAAAGTATGGATACAATTTGAGAGAATTTAACATTACATCATATGTCATGTTTGGAGATGAAAGGATTAAGCTTCTTTGAATTTACTATTAAAGTGAATTTTACAGTTTCAGTTTGGATTTTCAAATTACTTCCTCATTTCAGTTAGTGTAGAAATTGATCTATCTTTTGCATGACGAGTTTTGAGAACTGAGGGAGGTACTGTCAGGGAGGCTTGTCATATTTTTTGAGATTGATTATCAGCCATCTAGTATCTATTAAATGCTTGTTTTGCCCCAAGCAAAGTGTTAAAAACTGGGTATTATATCTGTATATATATAGCTGAATGTATTTCATTAGTATGCTTGGTAATAAAATCTTTCTTCTGAAAACCTTCTAATGACCTTCAAAAGTATTCCAGAATTATACTCTGAAAAAGGCACAAATTTTAAATTTTTTGAATGGGAAAAAAATTTGCATTAGCATAAATGTTTAAGGTGTAGTTTCAGAAATAATCATGCCTCACCATAGAGCAAATTGAACATTCCTAGAGGAGGTGGAAGTGAAAATTATGTTAATTTTTTTATCTATTTATTATAATTTCAGTATAATGTCAGTATTAGTATTGGTAATAGTATGATTTGTAGTTGTATTTGGGATAAATACCATGAGTGATATTTCAAAGTTGTTCTATGTAAGTTCACAAGCCATTAGGTGAGTAAAATTTGGAACAACTTTGGAATATCATGAGTGATATTTATGCCAAATACCACATACAAATCATGCTATTATTTGTTTATACTAATACCTGAGAAATTTCTGCAACAGCATCTGTTTATTTCGTCTCGCGCATTTGAATGGGTTTGTAATTTTCACATGTAAGTATTTCAAAATTATGCTGAAATACCACTGCTCTCGACCAATCAGATTGCAGAAATTTCTCAGGTAATGGTATAAAGGAATATAATTATTATATGTACTGGTAGTTGTATGACAAAGTGCTTCTCTTTTGACAGAGAAATGAGAGTTACCAAATTTAAAAATTAATGTTTTTTATCACATTGAGTGTACACATAAAACAAATTGACAAATAGGAATGAAAAAATAATTGAGTGACCAATTCAGGTAATAGAATCTTGATCAAGTAAAATAATATTTATTTATTGGCTGATCAATCTATTGTGCATTATTATCTACTTTTAGGCAAAGAACAAGAAATGTTACACTCCAAGATTTGGGAGGCTTTGACAACACTGGAAACATATGTGAGTTAAATCAGAACATTAAAATGGTTTGGGATTTCAGTTCCTGATAAATCAAACATGTTGAGTTTTAAGCATTTTTCTGATGCTGTTTTTGTGGTATGGTTAGAGATCTTTGTGAAATTGCCTAGCATATACATAATAAATTTTTAACTCATACTGATTTTCATGTAAAATATGATGGCTTTTCAGGGCTCAACATTAAGCATTTTACATGTAGGTCACTGGACCAGTGGGCCAATAAAATTCAAAACTTACTGGCCCAGCATGAAAGTTCAATAGACTAATATGAAAAGTTTTGGGTCCGTACGGTCTTACCTTTGTTGATTTCATGGATTTTATAAGTTGACGTAGTCTGGGATACGATCACCCTAATGTCGCCTGAGATTTTATATCATTCTCTTTCATAAAAAAAAATGATCCAATATTTTCTCATTGACAGAATTTAGAAACTATCAGGCACCACTTTTCAAAAGTTACTGGTCTGTACTGGCCCTGAGAGTTACTGGTCCAGGTTACTGGCCCAGTGTTAATGTTGAGTCCTGCTTTTTATCAATGCTGCATTCAACCAAAATTTAGTCTGTGACTGCAGTAGCCCATTGTGAGGTTTTCACTACACCTGTATATCCAGAAAAATCCCTTGATTGTTAAAATATGAATCACCTTTTCTGCATATATTCCATGAACTCTGGGAATCCTGTGCATGGGTAGAACTTGTAGGGTTAATGTGCTTGGCATAGTCCTATATATTTTAAAAACTGTTTCAGTTCTTTGCTTTTGGAAAAATAGATTGAAAAGATTAGAAAGCAGTAATGCAGATTTTACTGTTCAGTTGTCCCAGGATCTATAAAAGGCAGTTACAGAGATGATGATGATGGTAATTTATAATAATAATAATAGTGATAATGATGATGATGATGATGATGATGATGATGCTCATGATGATAATGATAATAGTGACAATAACAATAAGTATTATTATTTCTATTGCTGGAAACTTATATGAAACTTAGGTTCTGGTCTGCATGGTAATTGGCCATGGTTTATCGCCCTATCACCATGAGAGTGCTTAGGCCTGGGCATCCAGCTTTTTTTCACTGCAAGATAGTAATACTGGTTTGTTATTAATTACCCAATATACAGTATTTATAATTGTCATATCCCAAAGGCATTTGGCCGGCAGAGGAAGTGCTTGCCTACCATGTGATGAAACATGCTCAGATGTTCAGGTAAGGTTTGAGTTAATAGTTAATAGTTAATAGTTAAAACATATTAAAAGCAACAAATAGAATGAATTTGCTATATATGGAAAATGCAATTATAAAATCATCTTCAGAGATGCCCTGTATTTTCTCTTGGGACTTATTATCTACATGTAGTTTATTACAGGGTTCTGCAAAAGCTTATTACAATTGATGTGAAATAGCTTATTTCAACCTGCTGTAAGCTTGTTACAAAGCATGTAAATTTCTTAACAAAATGCATCATAATCACAAAAAACAACACACTGAGTTGTGTGTGCTTTAAGTTTCCTTAAATGATACATTTGCCAGCACCCATTTTCTTTGGCGTGAAAGATGAAATCATTTTGTCAAACAGTCAGGTTGGTGTAGTGGTCATCATTCGTGCCTCCTACCACAGACTATAACCAGGTTAAAATCCTGAGTTCTCATGTGTGTTGAGTTTAGTTAATCTCGATCTGACTCCGAGGGTTTTTCTCCAGGTACTCTGATTTTCCTCCTTAGACTGTAAAATCAACTCCCAGCTAATTTTTACAGGCTGTGGTGCTGTGCTCCATGGTCATGTGTGGACCATATAGCGGTGCTTGAAGCATCATCACATGCTTTCAGCCTGACCTCGTTAAGCTGACTCCTTCATAATTCAGTCTCAGACTGTGCGTAAGGTTGATTAATACACAGTCAAGCTATTACTGTTACTATATACTGTTACTATTACTATCACTATCACCATTACCGTTACCGCTACCAAAACCGTTACCATTACCGTTACCATTAAGTTACTGTTACTGTTACTGTTGCTATTACTATTACTGTTACTACATACAATGTTATGAAACAGCAATCATTATAAACTCCAATATTTCACTTATTATAGAAAATATGCCTCGGTCATTTATTAAAAGTACACAGGAAGAATTGCTTCGGTGTAATCTTCACCTTTCAAGAATAAAATGGCATCAAAACCTGTTGACAGATCTTCAAAAAGTTCTTAAATGTGCTCTTTGATCAAGATGTGCTGAATACTAAAATAGGGTGTATCTGAGGCCCTGTCAAGTTGGCATGGAAACGAAAATTCTGGCGGGAATACAAGAGTTGATAAACTGAAAGGTTGAAAATTGAAACACCAGCTACCAGTAACTGGCAGTACTTAATCCATCATTAGAAATGAGTAAGCTTTTCATAAAGTTTGTTTTCAAACCACCTTCACATCAGTGTTCTTTTCATTGCTTTCTGTTTTACTGAAATGCTATTAAGCAGCTAATAAGGGGGGATGTGGTTTGAGAACTATTTTGTAACTTACTGGTATTATAAAATGTTTATAAATGTAAATATTTGGAAATTTTGCTCGCATCGCTGAAACTATTTGTGTTGATTGAGTCTGATCATTCTGGCCCAGTGAATATGTTGGGATTAACTGGAAGATGATTACCCCGAACGAGAAACTTTTTCTACCTGAATAATTAGTAAAATTAAATCATGAATTATTGTTTTGTCATTTGCATCTCTTCAAATTGCAATAATTTAGAATTTACCCATCACTTGTGTATGGCCAATTAATACGTGATTTATGGCAATAAATGATTGATAAAGGTAGTTATTCTATTTATAGTGGCCAGGTAGTGTGCGAACTTGGTGCAGGAATGGCTGCATTAGCGGGACTTATGGTAAGAGGACAGACATTAGTCCTTTAGCTTTAGTTGATCCACACGTTTCCTGCAATAGATGAATTGGTATTTGATACAACTATAACAATAACAAAAACAATGACAATGACAATGACATCGATAATAACAATGATAATAAGAGGAACAAAAATGTTTTATGATGCGTAACCCCATACGTTGACAAAAGTTAGGTCTGGCTTTGTCAGTGAAGAGTAGTGTTTTGAAGCATCAGGAGTTCACAGGATAGAAAACTAAACCATCCTAGTCTATAACGTCTGGAAGTCCGTATTGAAGTTCTTTTTATTCTGCTGTGAATAGTATAGGGGGTCACTTTGTATCAGTAATGTGAAATATATAAAAGATGAAATGTATTTTAGAGCAATGATGAATGTGGACAATAGAAAGGTTTTGTGACGTTGATGTGTTGCAACGATTTTTTTTTTCATAAAAAATTAAGAATGTAAAGACTAAATTTATGCCCTTCAACGCAGTGAAGAAAGGGGATCTTTTCAACTCGATTAGGCCAGTTTCTAACCCAGAATTGCATGGCCTCAGCATGAGGTGTTTATCGATTGCATTAACTTGACTTTCGTGAACATAAAGGGCTACTACATTGTTACACGTATCACTTTCCTTATCATGCTAGTCTTGCAACATTTTGTGATAATTGGATAAATTTAACTGTTTCGTTAAGAAATATTATATATCATGCGCTATCTTCGTTTAGGTTAAACAACAAGTCTTTACTTAGACCAACCAAAGAACGAGTCAGGTGCAAGATGCTATTGCTTATCTTACGATTGCTGTGATCTTGATCAACACCTTTGTGTGAAGAAAGAATGAAACGCAATGTTTAAAAACCAAGCATATGCCATATATTTCTATTCTTTTCTCAAAGAAATGGTTGGAAGTGAAATTGGCCGGTTTTTTTTTTACTGTTCTACCCGTTTCTTCATTTATGAACATAATCAAGACAATAACGAAAAATGAACAATTTCGAATAGGTCTGTGAAGGGCAAAGAATGGGCAACCGCATTATATTTTGACAAGAGAGAACATAACTTTTTTAAGATAGTTTTTAATTCAAAAACCGATATGACAGTTGTCAGTTCAGTCTAATTTTATTTTTTCATCTTCATAGGATTTTTGTAAATAAACCAGATGTAATTTAGTTTGTAGAAGATGTTCAAGGTGTGAGAAGGTGGAAATTTAGTTAAATGGATCAGAACAGCTTCATCACCTTCCCGTTTCATATTTATCAGATCTGTCGGAAGTGTAAAACATAGAGAATATTACATGGGCGCGCAGAGATACGAATTGTATCTTCGAGTGTTGACAATGTCTCTCACGAGTGAGCAAAGCGAACGAGTGAGAGATGTTTTCAACACGAGAAGATATAATTCGTATCTCCAAGTGGCCATGTAATGTTTTGTTTATTACATTAATATAGATAAAATACCAGGTACGATGCAGTTAATTTTAAAATGTCAATCCACCATGACAGTCGAGGACATGAAAACGACAGGAAAAGGCGGCCGCAGTGAGATTAAAAAAGGGCGCGAAATCTACGAGCGTTGATTGGATGACAAGTACATAACCATGGTAATTTGAAATCTTCACAGGTGAAAAGAACAATGATATCTTCACTGCAAGCGTATGACTTCTAACAAGAGAGAAACCCTGTCATTTTATCAATATTTATGTGACAAAGATAAATACACATCCATTTATGACAGTTATATATACTGAATGTTTACATTGTCAACATTTTTCATTGCAGTAAAGTGTATTTGATTTTTACATTTTTCACATTTTTTGATTCATCCAAAGTGGCCCCCTGCACTACGTTTGTACCTTGCAATTTTTGGAACATACGTTTTTTTCTATTGTCGTAAAAAATCAGTACTGTTTATAATATAGTTTTCTATCTGCGATAATTTTATAGCTTGCTGTAAGCTCAGAAGCAACTGAAGTGTACCTCACAGATGGCAATGACGATGCTGTTGCTAGTATCCTTTTTATTACACTATAGCTACGCGTATTGTAGACAGTTGATAAGGTTTGCTCAGAAGTGGAAGGCGCAAGGGATATTAGAACGTTTGTCCTTGGTTGTTGCAATAGTCAGTATTTTATAACATGTACACATCTGAACGGTCCAATGGTTTAACTATAAAGTATTTTGGCAAAGATATCATTTTTCAGTTAACGCATGAGTTTTGGTTGGAACTCTTTTTACTTCTGGGAGGCCTTGGGACATGTTCACCAAAAAACCCAGAATGTATTAATTCACATTTTCTGCATTTTGAAAGCGAGATTGAAGGACATGAAACTAAGAGCTGGTTAGCCAACATCGACCTCGCTTCGCTAACCTTATAATCTGTACAACAGTAATTTTTATGTCTTTAAATAGAGGATATTACATGGGCGTGCGGAGATACGAATTTTATCTTCGAGAAGATAAAATTCGTATCTCCAAGCGGCCATGTAATGTTCTGTTTATTACATTAATATAGATAAAATACCAGGTACGAAGCAGTTAATTGTTGACGAAAGTTATGTTGAAATCCTTTTGATGTTCCAAATACAATCTAGCGATCAGAAATAATTTGACCGAGTTCTTGCTTTGACTGACTGACACTTGAGGTTTTTCAGAATCTAAAGGAGGGCAGTCAACAGAAAAAATCATAATCACGAGTAGTCTCAGTAATATTTTTGTCCTCTGAACTTCACCACGACAATCGAGGACAGAAAGAAGTGACATGAACAAGCGACCACAGGGAGATTTGCAAACGACTGAGAGCTATTCGCATGCAAACACTACTGCACACTGTATTGTTCCTAAACGGTTTCAGATATTAGGTGTATAATTACGAAGAATGAAAAACTTTTTGGAAAAACAAAAGTACAAGAAAGGTAAGTGTTCCAGTCATTAATGAGACAGTTTTGTGTCAAGTGTGATCGGAGAGGTAGTACTATTATGATGTGGGATGACGATTTTATCTTGATAGACGTTTGAAGGGTTGTGTTTTTGCATTTTAAAATGTTACAGTTGCTCAAACCCTCATTAACTTGAAATTCGTATAGCTAAACTAAGTTCAGTCTCCTTTCAAATAATTATCTTACTAATCAAAAACCACCAACGATTGAAATTTGAAATGGCGGCCATTTTGAGACCATTTTGTGCGCGCACGATTTTCTGGGATGGTGCCATATGATCAATTCAGTCAGGCGTTCCTAGCACGCAAGAGCCGATCATCTGGAAATCAAGTTCATGTCTTGAACCAGCATTTCTATGGCCCTCCCCAAATACCATCTTTTAAGGACAAACCTGGTCGGGATAATTGGAGGAAAAGCCAGAAATTTAGGATATACAAGGGCACATGAAAATAGGAACAGTTAGCCTCTTTCTACTAATACACTCCAGATAACTTGAACTCTTGATAACTCGAATTTCTTGCATTTGTTGTTTTTTCTGATGGTTCGAGTAATTTGAAGTCAACTCAAACGTATTGTGCTGATGATATAAATGATGAGAGTGAAGAGATTTCTGAGGCTCGTAACGCGGATTTGCGACAACTCTCCTCCTGGTTTAAATCAAATCTTCTGACTCTAAATGCTACAAAGTCCAAGTTCA
>JANSTQ010138575.1:1545-13211 GCA_026167885.1 Bergia puertoricense
CAGCAAAAGTGTGGATTGTAGTTTGAGACAACTCTCGCCGTATTAACACAAAGTTTTAGATAGCCGGAATGTCTAGTACGACAGCGTCAGAGTACTGTTTGCTAAATTAATCTATTCTGATTGCGATAGAGCTTAGTTTTCATTGTTACTTAATTAATGACTTGAAATATCCTTGAACTACATTATTTGTTCAATATTGAAGGGGAGCCCACAATCGACCTGTTACTGACAAAAAGGAAGGTGGGTGCGTGGATTGGTCGTCGCTCAAACATATCTTGTTACGTTACCAACCCTCTTCCTGTCAATTACACTTGGACAAAAAATGGCGTGAATCTTCGTGACAGTGAGAGTGTTACTGTCCGAAACAACTTACTGGCGGTGACACCCAGAGAAAACAGTGACTTCGAGGAATACGTGTGTCACGTTCACAACATTGCCGGCTATGCTAACTACAGCATAATGCTTGTTCGAGTTAAAGGTAATATGTGTCTGGGCTGCGATTAGTTTTATGTTGTATGTTGATATTGGATATCATATATTTTTCCCCTTCTAAAACACCTAACAGTCCAGTCATTATTACATCAAAAACTTGCATATAAAATGCAAAAATAAAAAATTAATTAAAACGCTGCTTAACAATTGTGCTTGTTCGAGTAAATGAGAGGAATGTTGAAGGTAATATGTGTCTGGGCTGCGATTAGTTACATCTTAGAATGATGTTGGATTGGCATTTATCATATTAGTTTCCCCTTCTAAAACACCCAACAATCCAGTCACTATTACATCAAAAACTTGCATAAAATGCAAAAATAAAAAATAAATTAAAAAAACTGATTACCAAATGTGCTGTCCTGAATTGTAATAACTGTCGTGAGATGCATAGATCAATTCCACGTGATTGTAACGTGATGCTTTCTGGGAACTCGATGGTCGGTTTTGAATCAAGATCTCCACCCATCCCAACTCTAAAAGCGCACTGGTCGGGTAGTTTTTCTAGTCCGAGACCAACATTGTTAAGAACGAATGAAGTACAACTATAGAAGATTTTTGTTTTGATAAAAGGGAATATTACTTTTTACTTTATGTTTGAGAAGAAAAACGAAGCTGGGTTAAACAAATTATTACAAATCACGGCAACAGTTCGATTTGTTTCAATTTATGACAAGGTCTTCTCGAACTCATTAATTATTCATGACATTTCGGGCCAATCACCGCACCACATTAGGTCAGGTGGATGAGTCTTGAAACTGTGTCAAACACTCGTTGAGTCATTTCAAAAATTCGCGCAAAAACGCGACATGAAAACACGAAAGAATGCCAATCAATCTGAACCAACGCATTACTCCTCATGAAAAATCATTAACACTGTTGATATACCTTGATATACTCTAGACATTCTGCCGATCGGACGCTAATTCGAAAACGTTTATGTTAAAAACTAAATTTTTTTTATCAAACACTTTGTCTTGCTTAAACTATTTTAACTGTTTTGACGAAAATGAAATTGGTATTAAAGTTATTGTCATCATTATCCACCATCACCATTATCATTATCAATTTTGCTAAAATGTTTATTGTTCATTATACAGTAAGAGGCTGGGTATAATATTGTAATGCATTAAGAACATGAAAGCTTAAAGTTGGAGAACCTGTTCAGCTTCAAAATGAAACAGGCTCTTATTTGGAAAAATGGTTGAAATTCTTAGGAAACAGGATGACTAGACAAATCGCGTAATATTTGTCTCCAGTTGCTAAGAATGGTCATTACATAACAAGCATACTATTAACATAAAGTTTATGATACTGGAGTAAGGAGCCACAAATATTTTGTTAGTTGTCCCAATCTAACCAGATGATCGACTCTCTACGTGCTGGAAACACTTTACTGAATTGATCATATGGCACCATTCCAGAAAACCGCGCGCGCACAATCTGGTCTCAAAATGGTCGCCATTTTAAATTTAAGATAGTTCTAAGTACTATAAAAAACTCATCTTTGAATATATTTATCAGTTAAAGTTGTAGATGAGCTAAAAAACAACTTCTTTGTGGAATGTAATTGCCAGAAATTGTCTGTTTAAAATTTCTGTTTAGGGAATTCGTTTCTTTGGCAAAATGAGAAACAGCAGCGATCATTACTAATCTCGCAGCGCGTTCTGGGATGGTGCCTTTTGGGTAGACCTGAGAGTGCGCGCTGATTGGGTAGCTGCAAGCACGTATTGAATGTCCGATCTCCTGGAAAATATAAGAACCTATTTAAGAACCTAAACAGCCAAACTTTTCAAGACCACTTGCATAAGAAATTTTTGAGACGGACATGGCAAAAAGATGGTATTCATACATCGGCTTTTACCATACTAGTATTATTATTATTTTATTATTTTATAATAATAATTAAAATAAAAATAATAACATTAATAAATACAACATTGCTATTATTATGACTATTGTGTAATTATTATTAAATTTATGACTACTGTTATTTTCAGCTGACAAAATATCCTCTCCAGTGGGAGGCACGTCAAATCTGGTTTTGTCTCTAGTCTTGCCGTTTGTTCTCGTAATTGTCTTGTTGGTTATCGTTGTTTTGCTGATCTTCAAGCGACGCAGAAACGAGAGAATGAAGACAGCAAAGGAAACTGGGATTGAGCTTCGAAGCGTCCAGACGAGTGGAGATGAACCGTTGTTGCCCGACACAAACGTCACTGTGTCCACATCATTATGACTGACATAAAGATTTTCACAACCTGCTGTTTTTGTCTCGTCCCATATCAGATTTGGGTTTTTAGAATTCGGTTATATGTAATCTGTGTTAGTAACTCAGCTTAAGAGATCGATACACTTGTGTGTAGTGTATAAATAGACAAAACTTTTAAAATGAAACATCTTTGTAAAATGTATAACTGCAAAAAGTCTATGAACTTTCACCCTCTATGGCGATCATCCGACTATAATCGAGTTAGGCTTATAGTCTTTTCAGTTTTTTTTAAAATAAATTTTACAAAATTTTTCATTTTAAAATTTTTGTGTATAGAACATAATAGTTACCGTGAAATATGCCACGCGTATATATGTATATCTGTATGAATGTAGATATATATATTGTGACACTCTTATAAGGAATTAGCTCTCGGGGGTCCCATTCGAACCTCGGATGCAGCTTCTGCAGGTGAAGCAGTTGTAGTTCCAAACGTCCACAACAGCTTTAGCCAAAGCAGGACCTCAGTTATTCGATGGAGAGCTGCTATCAAAAGACAGCAAACTAATAGTTGAGCTTGAAGGCACACGCGAACATAGACTCCACACGGCTCAGAACAAAGAGAAACGAAAACTATGAAGTAGTTAATTAGCTATAGAAATATATACCCACACAAGTTAAAAGAATGTATCATGAAATGATTGGACTTTTTGCCCCGTGATAATTAATGTAGTCGGATCTTTGGATGTTAGGTCTCTTGTCTCGAAGGGTGAACATTTAGTTAGATTTATGTATGAATGCGTGTATCATCTTTTTCTTTCAATTTTTGCGAATAGTACGCTTTACATCTTTAAGTTTTTGTTTCTATTTGATTGAAGTTTGGAAATATAACTTTAAACGAAAGCGGTTCAGTATTATCCCTTTTCCGTTATTACATTATTATTTTAGTATAACTATTATTTTATTATCATTAATTTTTTGGCAAAACCTGTTAACATCCGCTTGCTAAATTGGGAAATAAACTTGCAACAAATACCAATTTTTAAATAGGGGAACTGAATCGAAGGCGGATATCTCTACTTTCCGGAGCTAAGAACAGATGATGGCAGAACGAAATGTGCATGCATGAATGGCATGCTACCCCAAAATTTTAAGATTTTAATTTCTGAAATCGCTGGAAATTCGTCTAAAACTTTAAACTACTTGATGTAACATGTGTGTTTAGAACTAAAAGTACGAACACAAAAACCGACATAAATAATAATTTTGTAGTTTCTAGTACCAAAACTTGGTAAAAGGTAAATGGAGGATATTCCAGAACAGGGCATCATGCCGACATTGCTATTTTGTAGTGTTCGTTTCACAGCATATAGTAACTTATAAATCACTTTTTTCTGCAATAAACTACGCTTTGAAGATAGTCCCTTGTTACGATATCCGAGAATAACCGTACACAGGAATAGAAACTAGGGAAAGGTCTCTTTGTCCTAGTAACTGTGCGCAAAATGTGAGTGGGGGCCGGGGAGAGGGCGAAGTCATCCCCTCCCTGTCTGCAGCCCCTGACTGATGATGATCATCAATCACGGTAACTGACACGTCAAGATGCAACTACAGACGTGTAAATAGTGATGATTATGATGATGATGAGAAACTCGAGAAAGTAAACTGCTCCAAACTGCCCGGCAGGGCAGTAATCGAACCAGTATTAACGGGACATACCAGACCGGTCCTAAAGGCTGCCCTATTTGATATATAGAGGGTATTACATGGGCGTGCGAAGATACGAATTTTATCTTCGAGTGTTGACAATATCTCTCACGAGTGAGCGAAGCGAAGAGTGAGTTTTTTTTCAACACGCGAAGATAACATTCATATCTCCAAGTGGCCATGTAATGTTCTGCTTTTTACCGCATTAATATCGATAAAATACCAGGTACGAAGCAGTTAATTATTAACAAAAATTATGTTGAAATCCTTTTAAAGTTTCAATCTAACGATCACTGAAAGTCGAACTGAAACAATTTGACCGTTCTTGCTTTGACTGACAGCAAGAAATCTTAACTTTTCATTTTCTTTCGACACTCGAGATTTTTAGAATCAAAAGGACAAGCAACAGGAAAAAATCATAATCACGAGTAGTCTCAATAACATTTACGTCAACTGAACTCCACCACGACAACAGAGGACACAAAGAAGCGACAGGAACAAGCGGCCGCGGGGAGATTAAAAAAGGGCGCAAAATCTACGAGCGCTGATTGGATGGCACTTACGTAGCCATGATAATTTGATATTTTCACACGCGAAAAGAACGATATCTTCACTGCGCGCGTATGACTTTTTAGAAATAGAGAAACCCTGGTATTTCATATATATTTATATGATAAGTCTGATATCTCTGATATATGTTATCTCAAATATATTATGGGTTGTGTAACGGCCGATGTTTCATCTAACACGACACCAGATAACACTGCACATCTCCGAGAGAAACGTAGCACGGGTAAAATTGCCTTCTCATTTTCGATTCCTGCTGTTATCTTGGCAGCTCAGAGGTTGTGACCGGGGTGTCGTGTTCGGGCAGATCGGTTTTTTTTCTCTATCAGTTTCATTAGCAAAATGCCGTAAGATCAGCAGCAACATATGAATGATTCTTTGGCAACAGCAGTATTTGAATGACTCTTTGACCTTAAAATAAAAGACATGAATGGTAACACGGAGGCCTATCTTCTACACTTTATGAGAATACATACAACACGAGTTCCAAACTTAAATAACAATGTATCCCTTCATTTTTGATTTTATAACAGGATATATCCGGAGTCTCTCTGAAGATTTTTCGAACAATTGCTGAATTACGAACACCTACGTCTACAAAACATTGTTCTCAAGCATTACTGAACATCTACACACATTGTCTGACAATTTTTCAAAAACCGTTGTCTTCAAGCGTAAACTAGACAATGTCATTTTACATTAATAAATAAAAGCTGCTGTTTAACAGACGCCACCAAGACAGATCAAAGGTTCTACAATCATAAGTCAGGGTTCACACTCCTGACTCAACATGAAATTCGGGGACTTTTTAAGAACATTAAGGACTTTTTCCAGCAAACTCAAGGACCTTATGGGGCAATTTAAACTTGATGGTTTTCCATCTTTTGTTGTATACATCAAACTGAGCTAGTTACTCAATTTCCAGTATAAGGTTCTTTATTCTGCATCTAGTAACTAGCACTGAGAGTTCAACCATCAGGCATCAGTCTTAAAAAACCAAACAGGTGCCACGTAGCAAAAACCAGAGATTTCATCTGATGGCAGAATGGTCAAAACTTACAGCCAATCACAAATCCTGTAGGACACAAAATTGCTTTGGGATCGAGTTCGTTTGCCTATTAGTCTGAACTCGCTGGCTTCTGCTATTGTCGATATTAAATCAAAGGTTTAAACAAATTTTAATGATTTGCTGGTGCCATATCAGGCAATTCAAGGATTTTCAAGGACTTTCCAGGCCTGGGATGTTTTACAAATTCAACGACTTTCCAGAATTTTCAAGGACCGTGGGAACCCTGATAAGTAGCAGCGCTACTGATTTTTGCTTGGACCGAAATATCAGTTCGAATACTGTTATACGAAACAAGAAATCAGTCCCGTCTAATTGAATGGTCGAGAGAAACCTGGACGAGAGAAAAAAAAGTGAAGTGCTGGCAAACAGACGGTTCGTTCAAAATTGTCCGCTTATATGCGAGTTGTAATTAGCATCACATTACCGCATGCAACTATCAAACGGCTGTGACAAAAGCCCATCCCACATTAAGAGTATATATTGTTACCTTTACTTGAATCGCTTTATAAGGTTTGTGGGGTGGGGAAGTCGGACCTGGATCTATTTACTTATCAAACGGCTGCGACAAAAGCGCATCCCACATTCAGAGCAGGTATTGTTATCTTTACTTGAATCGTTTCATAAGGTTTGTGGGGTGGGGAAGTTGGACCTGGACATATTTACTTATCAAACGGTTGTGTCAAAAGCCCATCCCACATTCAGAGCAGGTATTGTTATCTTTACTTGAATCGCTTCATAAGGTTTGTGGGGTGGGGAAGTCAAGGGGGGATCGAATTATACAAACTTTACAAGCTTTCTTAAACTAACCCAAACCCCAACCTTAAAACTAATCCTAGCTACAAGACCAGGGCTGTTCATGACATCGTTCACTCGGCAGGTAAATAGGTTCTGCTTTGACCAATTGCATGCAGAATGTGATGATAATTACAACAGGTTACAACAAGGATAATTTTGAAAAGATCGGGTGCAGCAAGGGAAATGCTAGGAAAGAAAGTGGGTAAACTTTGTCCTGGTTTCACTAGACCAACAGACCACTTTGTTAATGCTAATTTTCTTTCGTTCCAGTTCACATAAGGTGCAAACTGTAAAGATTTTCTTAAATAAATAAGACAAACAACATCAACTTGTACCTTAAGTGAAACGGAACCAGACTGAGAGGAAATCAGCATTAGCAAAATAGTTCAATTTAGAAATTACTCAGGGCTTAAAATAGTTTAGGTAAGTTCCTTAATTTTTTCATATCGAGAACGTTAGAGCCTGAACTCTCAGTGGTTCCTGGTTCTGGAGTCGGAGGCGGAGCAGTACACTCAGACTTTGGAGACAAAAAACTTGTCCTTTTCTTACTGTTTCCGTTACTCTTCTTACAAGAATCCTTTTCTTTGCTAACTGCTCGCTTTCCCATCAAGTTGTACTTCTCCAGGTAGGCCTTTGTTGCTAAGGACAAATTATTCAACGAGAACTCGACCTCGCTTAAGTGGCTCGCGCTGAGCCTTCGTCTGTGAAGGCTTTTCTTGTGCGAAGTCGGTAGGCTGTCAAACCGGACTGTCCGGTTTCGAGTTCGGTGATTGAAAAGTCTTGGTAGCTCCTTACGCTGCTCATCCGACAAGTATTTGAGTGTAATGCGGTCGGCATCGCTTAGCAAGTCAAAGTCAAAGGTATCGTCCATGGACAGAGACACATAGTTAATACGTGGGTAGTCAGAAATGGCACTGAGGGACATTGATCTGTGAAGGAACCCCAAATCTGTGTGCGAAGTATCTTGCAACCTGTTGAAACATAACCTAGCTTTAATAATAACAAACTTTATGAAAGTGTCAAACTTATAGCCAGGCATTTTATGCTTTACTAATCGGGGACGGACGGTGTGGCGAAAGAAGGTCGCACAAAGTTGAATCCTCGATCAGAACGGGACTTCAACCCGGGACTCAAAGATCTTACCACCTTCACTAACCTTTGTTATCTTGACACTTATATTTGGTTTCTATCTCTGGAATTCTGTCTGCAATTCACCAGTGAAAATATCTGAATTCAAAAGTAGTCATTGTTTTGAAAAGCTCTTATCTCAATCATAACCCAATTTGTACTTAATTTATCTGTTTCCTTAGTTACGTATTGATGATGCACTTCATTCATACCTATTGTTAAACTCCTTATTTACCACACACCAGGACGGATGTGAGTATTCGAATTTTTGGAAGAACCCAAATCCCCACACTGGGACAAGGTAAAGTTGTACGATTTAAGAACATATGACTAGATGTAATACAAGTATCGGGCTGGCAGGAGTGATCGAAAGTTTATTATCAATTCATCTTCAACACATCCAACTTGCAATGGAAATCGCGACAAAAATAGCATCAAAAATTGCTAGTGTAAGGTCATTTGTTGAGTTCGTCTCGGGCTTACCCAAACCAACAGTATTCGTCTGTTTGATTCGTCCAAACAACACACTAAACAAGTACATAAACTAAACAAGACCAAAGTTCAATTTGTTTAAAGCAAAATTCCTTATTTCTTCGTTTTTTAATGTAAATACGACCAAACAAAGGTTTCATTTTGTATCGTTTTTTTACAACAGAACTGGCAAGGAAAATTGTACCAAAGATTTTCAGTGTAGCTAGGGGGCATTCAAAAAGTACGTTCGCCCGAAAGAGGGGGAGGAGGGGGATGAGAGGGGGGGGCTCCCCGTTGTGTACGTTCGGTCTGAAAATAAATAAACGAGCATGGTTTTTATTCTTCTGGGTTTCTCCCACTGTAGATCTTGAGAACTTTTTGTGGTTTTTATGTTTTACCGCATTCTAAGAAAGCATGCACTCTTTTTAGTCTACCAGCCAGCACCATGGGTTAAAAGTCGTCATTTTACAGACGTGATTCGCGTCCTGAAAGGATGTCTTTTAGACCCCTGGTGCCGGCTCAGCCTTTATGTCTAGGTCTGGTCACTTAACAACTTTTCATTTACACGGGGGGGGAGGTCGAAGTTCGACGCAGGACGTACGGAGAAGAGGGACATCACAAAACGAACAAGGGGGAGGGAAGGGGGTCAAAAATCGGGTAATTTTGGGCGAACGTACTTTTTGAATGTCTCCCTACAGAAACTCTGGCCAATTTCACTTGACTCACTAAAACAAACAAACTGCTTTTACGGATTTGCTGAAACAGAAAAAGCCACATTCTGTTTAAATGTTGAAAGCCCAAATTCAGATCGACTTATCTTTGGGAAGTAGCCCAGGTTCCACATGAAAAATTTCTACTCACTCTGAAAGCTCTTCCACCTCACTTGATGAACGTGTTTTGATTCTCTCCAGCTCCTGAATCGTTGCCATGACGACATCCTCTCGTGTAGGTCCCCTATCAGTAGTGACATTCGGGGATTTGCTGCGTTCGTGAGAGGAACCAATTGTTTGCTTGCACTCGTTACTTTCTTCTTCTTTCACTTGCTCGTCAAGCAGCACTTTCACCTGGCTCTACAAATTGACAATTCAGCACGTTTTGAAACAGTACTGGGGAAATTAAGAAACATGATGCAATCAATGCTCCTTTTTACCAATGGGTTCTACTACAATGATTGGCTTTGAGTGACAGTCAAAATACTTAGTAAAAAGTATTTAAATAAAAACCTCCTTAGTCTAAGTTCTATCTCTTACTTAACTTGAACTACGAATCTGACAAGCAGGTTTTTGAAAAATTTCAAAATATCTCCAGGCTGTACAAAACCCTACAGTTGAATTGCTTCCATTTCTTCTCTGAGCACCACCATAAGGGCAAGTTTTACCAGCCAGTAGACACACACACACACACAACACAACGAGTCCCGTCAGGTTATTTCTCAGTTGTCAGTGCTTCCCCTCTTCTTCTTCCCAGTATCGCAATGTAAAGAATAAAGGAAGTTTGCTTTTCATAATGTCCAAAGCAAAAGTTAAAAAAAGGAAGCACTCCTACCAACTTTTTAATTATCTTCAATCATTCAGACCTTTCGATTAAGATTCAAAATATGAGCGCCAGACCGGTTTCTAACAAATACTTTCAAAATTTTTGTCACAAAACTACAATTCTAACGAATATGAAAACATTCCCTACATTTTTACAAACATTGACAATTGTGCAGATGTGGAGAAAAACGAAAACAACGAAACCACAAATTTTGTAACTATTTTGACTGAAGGTAAAGGTAAAGGTAGCCCTTATTTAACGTCGGTAGTTCCGTCAGCTCCTTGAGCTGGTATCAGTGGAAGCCGATGGTGCGCACTTTATCCCCCGTCCCTCTGTCAGTGCTACGTTTTACAGGTATTTAAAGCTAAAGCTACACGGATCAGAGGAAAGTCGAAGCAGACGTCGGAGTCACCGAGAAACGAACTGGGGACCTCCAGCTGCGAAGGCCGCGCACTAAGCAACTGAGCTACGCCTGCTCCTGAATAAATAGTGCTCTTTAAGGCTGTGGTAACTTACGAGTAAATTGTCGTAAAATTGTCTTTCATTTTTGAACAAAAGATTCGCAGCTTGAGTGGCTTCGTCGTTGGACTGAAGTTCAGACGATCCTTTTGTGTGGTGCACCTGCTGACACGAACTGTTGGACGGCCTCTCAAGAATAACACTAGCACTTTCACCTATTTATAATTTGAGAAACAACTGGGATTAGTGGCTAATACAAAGACGAAATCAATTGGAAAAGACAATGAGAAAATAAACATGCAGAGCATTAATAATAATAATAATAATATAATAATAATCTTTATTAGGGCTCCAAGAAGGCTTTTCAGTCCTTATTTACAAATATATATTAATCATTATCTACAATAAAATAATTAGCTATCTCTGCTACGCATAAGCTCTTTTATTTCTGTATCGACGAAAGGACAGTAACGGGGTCTAATCCTCACTGTTTTAATAGGGGCGTGTCTTCCAAGCACTTTAAGGAAGTTTATGTTGAAGTGATCAAGCATTTCACTCGCGTCATCAAACTAACTGTGTTGAGATGTATGAAATGTTTTCCATGGTTTCTTAAAGGAACGATGCAACTGGATAATCGGGAAAAATGAAATTATAGATCTTTAAATTTGACTACGAGAACGACTTTTTGGAGTGACCAATTTCGTGACAGGAGTTCGGAAAATCGTTTTTGGATCAAATCTCTTTGTCGTCCTCGATTACTACGAGAACTGCTGAAATTCCGCAGTAAACATGCGACTTCAAAATCAAGTAGTCGTACCCGTGCACGAAGTAGCGTACTCAAAATCTAAAGGTCTGTATTAAGCCACACTTTGAAAAAACAAAACCATCCGGAAACAAAGCAATTCCTTTGCGGCTGTTTAATCAACAAGAGAATAGAAAAACGTTTATCAACAAGTCTTTAATTTACTGTTTTCATGTGACGTCAACACGAAAGTAGCGTAGTAACACAACAGTCATAAAACAAAGAATACATTTTTTGACTTCCGTTCTACAAATGCTCAAAGATTCCGCTGTTTTAGCAAGTCATTACTCAACTAGTTGAAGACTTAGAAAAACTACCGTGCATTGTCAGTCGAGCATTTTTAACACGAGCCCCTGGCTCGGGAGACTGGGCGACCACTCCCTATGCCCCTGACTCTAAATAAATATTGTATTGTATTGTATTGTATTGTATTG
>JANSTQ010138586.1:0-13206 GCA_026167885.1 Bergia puertoricense
TCAAAAGATTTGTATTCATGCTAGAAATATTATACATATTTCTAGCATGAATACAAATCTTTTGTACTATTACTAATGATAAATTTTTGTTTGAATTTATGCAATTTGAAGTCAGTATGCAGTTTGATTTTTTAAAAACTGTATGAATAAGAAAATACACAGCTCGCCCATAGCATCAAACAGTAACTGTGTCAAACAAAGTGTGAAAAACAATAACTATGTTTCAAGAACCTACTTTCCATTTAATCAGCATTACTTCGTGCAAATTGTATATTTGAACAATCTTGAATGTAAAAATATGAGCGTTTTAAAAGTTTCTGCTTCGGCCGTTCCCTTAAGAATCTGCGTCATTTTAGGATGTTTTTCCCAGATGCAATTAATCTTTAAAACTAATGCAGAATCTTTGTTATTTGTTGTTAACCGACAATTAATAAATCCCATAACAAGGGTTTATCAGCCATGAAATTATGCGAAACATCTTTTGTGTGGCTTTGCTTCAGAGCTAAATTAACGTCTCAGTATGAATGGTAAACTTGCTGAATATTTTACTTATCTTCTACCTGACGAGATTTTGAAAATCAGTTTTGTGTTTTCGTATGAATTTCCAAGAGGTAAGTGTTACTTCTTCTGCATTATTTTAAGTATGTGTTCAACAGGACGTTTTCCTTAATATTCCGAAGGCCATGGCATGACAAATCGTTTTCGCGCTCGATTTATCGGATCAATGACCGTTCTCCATTATTACAATTTCATGTTGCAGTACGTTGCATCTCATTGACAGAGTAAAATTCTGTCTTACTTTTAATCACAAATTGTTTCAGTGTATCCTCAAACAATTAAGTTTTGAGTTTAAAAAGCCACAACTAAGATAGCACCAATTTCAGTTCTTGGGTAAACACCTGAGTTGATTGTCCATAAATTACCAGCAACGCGATCAGTGTCAACGTCCTCGCTTCTAAAATCCACGACTGAAAAAAAACCCTTGAATTTTCAGTGATCAGAAAAACTAAACATCTTCATAAAAAAAGTATTCATATTCTGCAACTCATTACTTCAAAGTATATTTAAAGTATTGCTTCCGAAACCAGCGAATTGTAATGTGACAGTGAAACAGTTTTGTCCGATTGTAGAAAAAATAATGCTTTTTACTAAGATATATTAAACAAAACGTAAAGGAAACACAAATGTTCCTGTTTTCTAAACAACAGCGTTTTCTGCTTACCCTTGGTTTGTTTGTAAGTAAAGTATAATCACGTTTTATATTATCGAATGCCTTCAAATCAATTAACAAAAGCGATAAGTGTTCTTTTGTTTCCAGTGCGTATTAAATGTTGCTTAATACGCGCCAATATCAGAATATCAAGGACACCCGGATAAAAATGTAGAGATTCATTCTATTTTGTACTTTAAAATCATAACAAAAGAAACTACGAATTGCAAAGCAGTAGCTCTATATTGTTAGTCATTTTTTAGCTTAATCACGTACAAGGAGAAAAGTCGTTTCTATACACAAAGTATAAATGAATGAGATGGAACGGAAAAATTTAAAGTATTGCTCTCTTGACTTCTTTATCCATTTAGTTGTGCTCTGAGCCCCTTAATGTATCAAAAAATTCCCATTAGAGAAAAATTTTAAGTTTTCTGTTTTCTACACAAAAAAGTTGGGGTAAGGGGATAATTAATTTTAAGTTTTTCCATATTTTTGCTGCATTATTTTTTCACTTTTTCATGCAATTTCTTTAACATCCTGGAAATTTCAAGGCGTGCAATTTTTTTTTCTTTTTTTCTTTTTACAATTTCTTCTTTAGAAGAGGTCAATTATTTGACCAGCAGGGAAAATAACATTTTCCTCAATTTTCTCAGCTGTTCTATGCTAATCGATTTCTCTGTTTTGTCGGAGGTTTAAAAGTTTGAAAATAAGCAAGTAACAATTGGCATTTTCTGCTTTGTCCTTCTTTAGCTTTTCGCATACTTAATGATTCCTCTCTTCATCTTTTAATACATTATTATTATTATTATTATTATTGTTATTACTATTTATTATTATTATTATTTCTATCATTATTATTATTATTTGATACTATATTCTTGTTATTTAGGTGATTCTACCATTAGCCTTGTGGTGCTGTACTATCTCCATTGAAGGCAGTCCATACTATCATCGCCTCGGTGACGTCACACTTGACAAGAGGAGCATCCAAGCCTATTATGATGATAAAAACTTCGAGAAAACTGGCGTTGTTCCAGAAGAATACTACAAAAGAAAAATAAATACAGCTGTAAACGATTTTTATAATGTGAAACGACGACAAGTTAAGGTATGTTTAAAAGAAGTTCATCTGTTAACCAACTATTCATTGTACATCACTGCATGACTCTATGCATGGATTCCATGATTCCTTTTTTCGAAGCGCTTCAACCATAGTTGATAGAACCAACTGGTTGTGAAGCTCAACAAACTTCAAAAGGGGTGTACAAAGCTGCTTTGTTTTATGTTGAACAAACTGTGACCCTGCGCACTGGCTGTTTTTTTTTTTTCACGTGTGAATCCAATTGTCTACTGGTTAGTTGTCCATATGCATTTCAACACCTTTTGTGTTTTGTGCAGGGTCAAGACCAATAAACAAATGAGATAGAGAACAAAAACAGATAACAAAGAAGCTGGTCCAGTTTCATAACCAGTTCGCTCTCTCAACTATCCTCCAACATAACTAAAACTACATAATATGTGGAGTTTTCTTGGTTTAGATTATTATAGTTCTTTTGTATCTCGTTGTACTTTCAGAGTACTGCCAGTATAAAAGCTATGATACACGAGGCAATATTTCTCTTGCAACTTGGTATGCAACATTCGCGACAGCACAGCATTGCGTCTTGCAGCAGACATGGTACACGTTGCAACTGGATACGCAATGTTGCAAAAGAAAAACATTTTTCAATCAAATTTTCCTGCACCTTGCTTCGCAACTTTTTGTCGCATAGCAAGCTTCAGAGGGTTGCTTGTTGACGTTGCTTGTAAATGGTGTCAAGTTTTTTTAAAAGAAATGTAAAAGGAAAAAAATAAACAAATTTTAAAAAAAGTTGCAGAAGGGGTGTTACACGCGCAATTTGTTCCACGATTTACTTAGCAACGACCTTGTGTTGTGAGATACGAGAAAACTGCCTCACGTAATAGGGTTATAAGGTCATAAGAATACGGCCATGACAGCCATGTGACTGCACTAGAATACGGTTGGCACACTTGACTATCTTATGTTTTTAAGCTGACAGTTATGCTGAAAAACAAGCATGGTTATTACCTGATAATGACACCTAGCGGAGAAATAAAGGGAACTTCTGATAAGTCTCTCGCTCGAAGCCAAGGTTAGTTACATATTCGTCATTAGTATTAATCAAACAGGTGAATAGTACTTTCCGCGCGCTCTGATTGGTTCATCAAACACCGAATATCCTGTGCTATTCACTTCGGCCACTCATGCATGAAACGAGGGTGCGCGCGAGATGGACGTGCGTAAGACTGAGCCTTTTTTTTCGCTTACTTTTTTGTTGCAAAAAATGGAAATAAATTGTTTGTAAAAGTGCTATTCACCTGTTTGGTTAATACTAAAACAATTACCCCCCTCAGTGTTAATTATAACACAATTTGGAAATGAAAGTTCATACCTTGCATGCACGAATATGTCATATTAATACAATAATTACGATGTGATCATTAGCATCCAGTAATTCAGTCTGAGACGAATAAACCATATTAGTATTGTTATTATTGATATTATTATTATAATTACTATTATCCTTTTTATAATTGTTGTTTTTGTCATAATCAACTGTGCATACTGTCAACATCTATAATGAAGATTTTGAGTCATCCAGTCGGTATCAAAATTAGCAAAACAGCAAAATAAATAATTTACTAGAACTATATAAACGCTTATAGCTACGTTGCGGCCGTAACCTACGGCCTTCGTCAGGCTAATTATGGTCACGTGATACGTCCGTGTCACGTGACAGACGGCGTGGTAAGAGCCTTGGTGCTCGGCCCCACGTTTTCGAAAGCTTAAACCGTAGGTTCCGATTCAGTGTCGGCTGTTCCATCCGCTCCCAAATTGCCTCCTTCACACCTCTCCTGACCCAGTTCTCCTCCCAACATCTCTCTCGACATCTATATTTGTGACATATTTTTAAGGAAACAAATTCTAGTAACAATACGAAGAAGACTTTCTCAGATAAAAAGATACATTTTTGTAGAACAAATGATCATACTTTTGTGTTTTGGAGAAGTCAAGCCTTACTTTATGGAGCACTACTCGTTAATCTCAGCTATTAAATTTATTTTTAAAGTGTACCAAACATTTCTAGGTTTATAGAATTGATGAGGTGAACATTATCATTTGTAATAAGACTATTAGTTTGAAAAGATTCTTCTCCAAACTTTTTCCCGTTTGTTTTGCAAGGAGTTTTTCTACAGGACTATGGGAGCACTCTAGATCATGTCACCCTTAAAAGTAAATCAACACAAAAATACGTTGTTGTTGACAACAATGCCGTTGTGTCTTCCTCGGTAAGCATATTCAAAATCATAATCATAGTCATAGTCATAATCATAACCATAGTCATAATCATAGCCATAGCCATAGCCATAACCATAGTCATAGTCAGTCATAGTCATAGTCACAGTCATAGTCATAGTCAGTCATAGTCATAGTCATAATCATAGTCATAGTCACAGTCATAGTCATAGTCAGTCATAGTCATAGTCATAGTCATAGTCATAGTCAGTCATAGTCATAGTCATAGCCATAGCCATAGCCGTAACCATAGTCATAGTCAGTCATAGTCATAGTCATAGTCACAGTCATAGTCATAGTCAGTCATAGTCAGTCATAGTCATAGTCATAGTCGTAGTCGTAGTCGTAGTCGTAGTCGTAGTCATAGTCACAAAAACATAAATTATTATTTATTCTTGTTCCAGTTCAAACTGAATTTGGATATATTTACAAAGTTTTAAATCCACAGTCATGTAAAAACTTACAATATTCTCTCTCACTCTACAATGCATGAAATTTACAATCATATAAAAATTTTAAAAATGTGAAGATAATCACAGGTTCTTTCACTCTAAACAGTAGCTCACTCGCTTGCTATTTTTGTACGTAATAAACTATGAGAACCTCTGTGTCTGTGCATTAGAAGAGTTACTCCCAAATGAGTCTGAGTGTTATATGTCCGCGATATTTTGTTCTAACTCATGAACCAAAGGGTAAAATTTTGGTATCATGCAATTTTATAAGCTTAAAACTCAAGAATGCCAAAACTCCTCGAACACCATTCATGTTTGTCTTGTAAAAATCTGTCATCATGGCAACGGTGTGCACAGTTTTCTGCAGATAACTCTAAAATGGTGATTCATTTTAGGTTTGAGGTGATTATACAACAAGTAAATACGGGGAAAAGATTTCATATGATGGAAAAATAGTGACAAAACATTTTAATATCAGGACATGGGCAAGACACAGAGTAGACAAGTACCAACTTGGTGATCAGACGTTTATCAGTTAGCCAATCAACGCGTGCTTTTAGGTCTGCCCAAAAGGCACCATCCCAGAACACGTTGCGAGAGTAGTAACGATCGCTGTTGTTAGTTTCTTATTTTGCTGAAGAAACAAATTTCGTAAAATGAAATATTAAACAGCCAAGTTCTGGTACTTACATTCAACAAAGAAGTTGCTTTTTAGCCCATCTACAACTTTAGTTGATAAATGTATTCAAACATAGTGAGTTTTGATACCACTTAGAACTGTTTTAAAATTAAAACGGCGGCCATTTTGAGACCATTTTGTGAGCGCGCGGTTTTCTGGGATGGTGCCATATGATCAGTCAGGCGTTCCTAGCGCGCAAGAGCCGATCATCTGGAAAATGGAAAGGGCCAGTTAATTAAACGGTCTAAATCTCTGCCGATTTTCACGGCTGTTCATCGTTGATGTTCGCTTCTCATCACCGATGTTCATCGTTGTTCAAAGGTGTTGGAATCAATTGTTAGACACTGGTTTAGACTATAACCGTCCAACAGAGACTTTGAAATTAACTAAAGTTTAGAGTCATAATAGCATGTAAGCCGGCTTTATAGGTTTATACAGAAAACAGTAAAAAAGGCAGCATCTTTGTTTAACACGAATTGGACCTTTTCACAGTTCCTGAAAAGTAACCAACCTTTGTCTGGCACTGAGACGAAAGATAAAATTGCATGGTTAGAGATATGAAACTGGTTAGCATAATAATAACACTGATTTCATTGTCAAAAGCACGGAGAGTTTGTATAAATGCCAAGTCAACCTTCGCCTCGATCCCAAAGGCTTGGTTTATTTTTCAGGAACTATGAAATGGTCTGTTCGAAACAATTTCTTTCGTGTCTTTTCTCGTAAAAGAATGACTAAGAGAAAATCCTTCGTTATAATAAATGTGCTTACAGCGTTTCATTTTATATATTCTGACAGACTACAAAAGCCGATCTATTTTATTACGAAGCACCATTTACTCCCTTCGGATATGTTGCATACGCCTCTCCTACCCCAGTGAATGGAAGTCGGCGCGCCCTGGCACTCAACTCTGACGGAGGAACTGCAACAACTGCTGATCCAAGCGATGATGGAAGCCAATTCTCCTTAAACATCTTGAGCCAATAGATAATTATGTAGATAGTTATTAATTAATTAATTGATTAGTTAATTAAATAATTACATAATTAATAATTAAAAAGAGATAACACATGTATTTTACCGTTGATTTTTCAAGAAAGATTGCAGAGAAGAACTCCTCCGTCATTAGCTAAGGAGTCTGAAGGCACAATCGATGAATGAAATGAGAGACGGTTGTTTACACGCAAGTTCATAAAACATCTACTTATCAAACAAGGAAAAATGCCAGGAGTTTATTGACAGTTTGAAGAGATATATAAATAAAACGTAAAGAGTACTGGTGATATATTTGAGTAAATGTTTTTAGAAGACTGACACTGATACCTTTTCACTAAACTTTTGTAAGTTAAAAGAGATATGTCATTACGAAACAAATAAAGATAATTGAAAACATCTGGACGTGTCTTTTGATCTGTGCTGTGTCTCCTTTTTAAAAAACCAGGAATATCTTGAGGATTTTGACAGATTGCGCAAAATTCGTTTCAGTTTATTCAATTGTGCTGGAACAAAAACATGGTTTTTCTGAATTTTTTCTATAGCGTAATATACAACATGAATGCATATCACACTAATTTCAATATTTTCATTGATTATGTTTATTATTAGTTGCAGAGGAATAAGTAAATTGCACAGTCACAGATATGAAAATTCAATACCTCTTTCGTGTTCACAAGTCCCTAAAAATTCTCATACACGTATTTTCTAAAAGCGTTCTGGGTTAGTCATTCGCAACTTGAATTAGTTTTTTTATAAATTTGACTGTCATTTTAGGCTATGTTTACACTAGCGGTGGATTCGGGAAGACATCAGATTCATGGTTATCCCACAGGCAGCCCAAGCTTATAATCCATGTTTATGAATATTTTTTGAGTACGCTCCGTGCTAGACACCAATATATCATAAGACTTTGTATGGGAAATTTAATCGTTTATCCATTACTGCTAGTTGGATTGAAATAAAGTTTGCTTACCTCAAGTTATTCGTGTATTGTGTGTATTGTGCGTTCTGTGCGCGATTTGAAGCCTTTTGGATCGATAAACCGGCGAGGAGTTCCACCAGGGAAGATAATGTAAAAAAAGAAGAGGCTGGGGGAAATCCACGCCGGTTTATCGCTCCAAAAGGCTTCAAATCGTGCACAGAACACACAGAACAAACAATTTATCTGATGAACTTGTGAATTTAGTGACATCTTGCCTCGAAAATCTAAACAAATTACATGCGACAAGACAGAGTAGCGTTCGATGGTGCAGTATTTCTTGTCAAACAGTATTCTGGCGATGTAATCATTTGAATGCAGTGATTCCTTAACGAGGACTCCGTAGTCAAGCCGAGAAACGTCACCACTAAGACTCCAATAGCAAGTCCTGATGTGACAAACGCGCGCGAGAACTCCGTTTTTCTTCTGTCTTTCTCGTCTTCTTCTTTTACCAGGCTGCAAAGATCAGAAACATTTGGATGGAAAACAACAACGCGGCAAAAATCCACGTGTACTTGGTATATGGATTGATAGAAGGTTTGATATTCATTGATGTTACACCGTATGATCGACCAATGAAGACTCCAGCGAATACCGTTGTTGTGTAAAGTACGTAATGGTTGCGCGGATCGAAAGGAGCATCAGAAAAATTAAGGACCGTTACCAGGAGATTCGAATGAAAGGTACTCGCATATATGGCCTACAGCCAGAAAGTGGATGAACGGTAAAGATTTCCAGACGATGATCAATTTGTCAGTCAGTGAAGGTGTTGGGAACGGCTGCTGAGTTTCATCTTCACCGGGTTGTGTAGGAAGGCGAGTGTATTCTACTTGATTGCGTTCAGTTGCCATTGCAAAAGTCTCTGTGTTTCCTTTCTTATCCATCTTATCCATAACGACGTACATCAGCGATATTATTGGCAATAGGATAATAATCCCTAATATGGCAATCTTTGGAGGGATGCACATCAGAGTAGTTAAACCTGCAGAAACCAAACAAATGACGCTTTAAGAAAACCTGGAGCTATACCAGCAAGATATACATTGTTATACGTCGTTGACGATACAAGGAGGGGGTACTGAAACAGATTCAAGTGTCTCGCATAGTCAACAGGAAAACTCTCAGTTCTGAACGTTTTTCTTATGAAGTAGTCTAAGAAAGTCAAAAAAATCTGAGCGTCGGGGAGATCACTAACTATCTTAATCAACTGTAGTTGCACACCCTATTAATATATAAAGTGTTTTAATATGCATCGTATTTCATTTAGGGCTCATTAATTGAGGTTAATTTAAACGGAAACAAACTCGTGCTCAAAACGCGAAAACGACAAAACACAAAATAAATGTTTTCGCGGATATCGTATCAAATATGCAACTCCCGCCTTTGGTCAAGCTCGGTTTTCTATTTTGACTGCTGGTCAACGGAGGGCGTGTTCTGCGGGCGGCATTCAAAAGTTGTTCCCCAAGTCTGCACGGTCTTGTGGAACGTTCCTCAGTTCTTTTGTAGAACCATTTTATGTAAAACTGATTTTACAAACTTCAATTGGTTCAGGTACAGGCAATCTGCATAGGATATTTGAAATTTTTCACTAGAAAATTGTTTATGTGCGGCGAGCGAGTGGTGAGGGGGAAGGACGAAACAATTGACAACAACAAGCCACACAATGAAAGACAGTGCTATATAAAATTTAAACAACCGTAAAGCGAAATGGAAAGGCACCTCTTATTATTATCTTACACTCCTTGAATTAAGTTTGGTGGAGTGTTTGAGGTTTCACGACCTAACTAGCCTTGACTCACAATGAAATTTTAAACCTAAAAAGTCGTGACTCACAATGAATTTTAAACCCAACTAGCAGTGACTCACAATCAGGATTTTTAATGACTCACAATTAATTTTAAAACTAGCTAGCTGTGACTCACAATTATTTTTAAGAGGAAGAGTATAGCCTTAAATATATCTGAAATTCTTGCATTAGCGGTTTAATATTTTCCATACTAATAGTGGTTTTATACTGACCTATGTAATACAGCGGCGCTGCAAATAAACCAAGTCCGCTCCCTGATGCATAGACTCCGACTGTCACTTTGTGGTAGAAGGCAGTCAGAGAAAAAAATGTCATATCTCCTACACCATCACCGACAGCTACGAGACAAACACCCACAAGTTTCTATCCGACGGGTCCCGCCAAAGACATTAGAAGTAGGCCGCTGGTAAAACATGTAAGTTTACACCGCAGCTATTCTTACAGCGACCTTCAACTTCGTAATAAAAAAAGGACGCAATATGGTGATAACAGCGTACGGCAACATTTGTGCCAATAGAACGATAGTGGTCGAAAGAAGTGTCGCTGAGAGGATGTCTTGAGCAGAGATCACCACCAATGAATACACATCACAAACGACAAAACCGAAGAGGAAAAATGCGAGCTTTGTCTTCAGATTTTCTTGCTTTTCTTGCTGACTGAACTTGTTCTCAGCAATTTCACAGTCTTCCATTTCAATCGCTGCCTATACATGCAATCCCTAAATGGATTTAATATATGATAGTTCTGCTAGTTAAAAATGCAATCTGCTTTGATCGATGCTATGATAGAGTTGATTAAGCGCCCTAACAACTAGTGGATATGCACGCCTCATAGAAGAACAAGGGCTAACCTGAACTGTTCAGTAGTTTTGTGTACACTGAATACCAACGAGATTTATACTTTATGTTTTGCATTCAGGGTCAACATAGCTTAATTGAGTGTATTTCTTGGCAGCTCAGGTGGATTATGAATAGTGTGTCTGTTAAAACTGATTTGAAATTTACTTGCTGCAATGTTCATGATTAAGGCTACGTTCACACGGTACCGGACGGATTTCCAACCGGTTAAAAATTCGTGCGTTTAGGGATTCCGTTTATACGGAACCACGCTAACCGTATGAAAATTTAGACGCACAGCCGTTCAAAAATTTGGCCTCCAAAATCGAGGACGGATTTTAAGCCGGTACGGTCGAAAATTTGACCAGCGCCTTGTGAACTCCTTGAGCGTCGAAATGTTTGTACGGTTAGCGTGGTTCCGTGTGAACGGAACCCTTAAACACACGAACTTTTAACCGGTTGAAATTCATCCAGTACCGTGTGAACTTAGCAGGTGGTAAACCACTTTCAAAAGTTAAAATTCAACCTGGTTCATCAGTTCAGTGTGAACAGAGCAATAATATTGAACGGTTCGGCGTGCACAAAATGACCGGTCAAATTTTTCAGCTGGTCGAAAATTCGTCCGATACCGTGTGAACGTAGCCTGAAACATAGAAAAGATACCAATTTAGAACCTTTTTATCATAAGCGTAACATAGCTTCTTTTTGTCCTCCCCCCCGCCCCCCACCCCCCTTTCTTTGTCTTTGATTATTTTTGAGAGAAATGTTAAAACATTTTACACTAAGACCAAAACATTTTTTTGAGATAATGTAGTGAAGCTGAAGGGTGTGTGTATATGCGTGTGGGTGTGGGTGGCTGGGTTGGTGGGTAATTATGTGAGCGGGGATGTGGGGCCTAGCACAGTGTGTGTGTGTGTTTGTGTGTGTGTGTGTGTGTGTGTGTGTGTATGTGTAGGGGGATGGGGGGAGGGAGGGAGTGAGGGAGTGCGCGAGAGGTGCATAGGGTGTAGACTATTCTTAATCCTTAACGGTTTTTTAATGCATCTCCGTATTTTTAGGCAATATTGTAACTTTTAACTCATACTGTAATTTTTTGACACAATATTGTACTTTTTCTTTTTAATTGTAGTAGAAGAACCACGTAAATGGAACTATAATAAGGCCTTTATTTTTATATTGATGATGATGATGATGATGATAGTGAAAATGTGAATGAAATTGTAGCCCCTGGAGTAAATGTACTAGGCTTGTCAAAAGGGGCTCTTTCACGGCTTTGCTCATGGTCAAGGTTTACTGAGAAGAAAACTGTTTCAGGCTAAAATATCCGGGCCGGAACACAAAGTAATAAATCAGTTCAAAATGCACGTAACCTTGACAAAAGTGATTGATCACTGTCTTTTATTGAATTAAAACGTTTTCTTTTAGCACTCTATGGATAAATACCGTAGAAAACGTTACTTCTGGAAAAGAGCAAATCCAGTGATTTCCCTGGAGTGAATGTACTAGACCTGTCAAGCGCGTTTTGTTTAAAGGGTCAGCTTCACGTTGTTCTTTACAAACTGCAGCCTTCCAAAGTTAGTTCCATTCACTTTTTCAAAGTATATTGATCAAAGCTCTTCAGTTCGACGGAGAAATCCCTCAAATGAACGGAATCGTCAAAGATCGATGTATTTTGGCACTATAGCTTTAGTACGTTATAGAATATCTTATCATACGGGGAAACACTAACAAAATTAGCTTCAGCATTTGTAACCCTAATCTGTTTCAACCGCACACGAAATTATGCCATCTACACCGTATTTGCAAAGTTTATTGACAGATTTGTGCTTGAATTATTCGTACCAGCAGCTTTTTTTGTGTGTACAGAGGTGGCGGAGCGTTTTGAAACGTGAGGCGGGGGGGGGGAGGGGGGAAGGGCTCATCACATACCAATTCCCTACTGAAATTTCCCAAAATGTCCTTTTCCGTCTATTTCCTGGACACACCGTCGCGTCAATGAGAAACTGCTTCTGTCTAGTTTAGTGGAAAAATCCAGTAGTTGATTGGCTTCTCGAACATAAAACGATCCTAATGAAACGATTTGTGAAACGATCACAAAACTTGAATATTTTGCCAAACCAATCAGTTTTAGACTGTAAAACAACCCCTTCTTTCGCCAGAAGTCCGAAAAATTGGCGCCTGGTTTTGTTTTGGCGCGCGGTCGTGAAATGGGAGAACGGGGCGAGGGAAGGGTCGCGCGGCAATGAGAAAAAGGAAATGGGGAGAGCGGCGGAAGGAAGGGACTGTCTGCTTTGCACTCTGAAAGTCTGTACCGAATTACGCTTTTCTGGAGAGAAGCAAAATTCTCATTGGATAAATTTTGACAGGAAGTGTCAGCACCCGCGCGGGTTAGAGGAATGTGAGCTATGTGAAATATTATTCGCGGGAGCACTTTCTTTGGCCGTGTAAAAAGATGTCATAGTACGAGAAACATTGGAAGGAATAGAAATTGGTGAAGATTACTCATCTAGTAGTGGTTATAATATAGTGAAAAAAGTAAATCTATTACTGGAATATTTTGTGTACAGCACACAACGTTTCTCAAAGAAAGAATATCCCAACAAACAAGCCCAGTTCTAGTGGTATTGAGCAACAGAACTCTCCAGCATATAACCACCGCAAGGCCTCCGATCATACACAACCGCAGTATGTCACAATCCTAGACATGGAGGCCCGCTGGTTCGAACGCCGTGTCAAGGAGGCGGTGCGGGAGAGGGTAAAATTTCCGTACTACCCCATACTAATTATGCATGCAAGTACATTAATTATTCATGCAATCCCTTTGTCTTAGAGAACAATAGCAATACCCAGGAGTATTGAATATATACATCACTAATTGTACTTACGTTTACA
>JANSTQ010138608.1:2402-13201 GCA_026167885.1 Bergia puertoricense
TCTCGTTCCCAGGGTTTTCTCGTCATTCAGTGAGGTGATCATTCTTGTTCTTAGGGTTTTCTCGCCATTCAGTATGGCGATCAGTCTCGTTCCCAGGGTTTTCTCGTCATTCAGTGAGGTGATCATTCTTGTTCTTAGGGTTTTCTCGCCATTCAGTATGGTGACCAGTCTCGTTCCCAGGGTTTTCTCGACATTAAGTATGCACCAAGAAAACCCTGGGGACAAATTTGAGAAAATTCTCTGTTGTTTTGGGAACAATCTGTGACCTTTCAAGACAACATTTAAGTCCAAAATGGCATAATCTCTTGCAATCATTACAAAAATATTAACGACATACTCTTAGTTGCTACGAATCTAGTGTTGCAAGCACCATAAAAACATAAAACAAAAAAAGAAAGAATTCCATTAATATTTTAAAAGAACTATTTGTTCCAATGCTTTGCTTTGTTTCTATTTCCACAGGCTGGTCTTATTCAGTGTGTAGACGAGTCGTTTTTCATGCATCCTCTTCCTTCGCATCTCGCAAAGCATTACGGTTCGGATAGTGGTGCCCAGCCCCACCTCGTGTATCGACGGTCATTTGACAGTGATAAAGGTAAAAGTTTCATTTCTAAAGCCCAACCGAGATCCTCACTCCAGTCTTTTAAGAGTGTTTGCGCTTTCGCAAAAAGAATAATCAATTTGAAAAAAATGTTTTGAACAAGAAGGACAGTTTACAGTGGCAAGATGGGCTAACTTAACTTACGTTGAGTGGCCTAGCCACAAACCTTATTCTTGTACCATATAGTTGTAATGCCTTCTTCATTAATGTAAGACTCTTAGCGCCCTGTGGCACATAGATCATACACAGAAGAGTCATATACCGATGCCTGTTTCCTGCTATTCTCTCAAGCTCCTTACACGTCTTGCCCGCAATTTGAAGTTCCTTTCCTGTAGATCTACTCCAGGTGATTCTTGGTCTTTAACTTTAACTGCTCTTCCTTCTCAAACAGTACCATAAGGTTGCAATGCCTCCTTCATTAATGTTAGATTCTTAGCTCCCTGTGGCGAATTCAGATCACACACGCAAGAGTGCTCCACCGCTGCCTTTTCCTGTCATTCTTTCAAACTCCTTCCACGTCTTGCTCGCATTTTGGAGATCCTTTCCTGTAGATCTACTCCAGGTGATTTTTGGTCTTCTTTTGCTTCACTTAACCTGGGGTTTCTACTGACGCGACTGTTTGGTGACATTTGTTGATGGCTTTCTGAGTACATAGCCAATCCAACGCCACTTGTTTGCATAATCTGGACTTCCACTTTCTCCGGTTCAGTTCTTTTCCATAGGTTTTTGACTTTCTCTGGCCAGTGTATCATAAGAATAGTTCTAAAGCATTTATTGATGAAAGTCTGAAGGCTGTGTTGTTGTCTTTGTTTTTCGCCATGTTTTGCTTCATAGAAAAGCACAGACATTATAACGGTGTTAAAGATACGGATCTGGTTTTGTGCGAAGTCGCTTTCGGTTTCCAGATTTGCTTTAGAGTCAGAAATACTCTTCTTTCTTTTCCAATTCTAGCTTGGATTATCCTTGTCAACTCCTCCGTTCTTTTTAATTACACTTCCAAAGTGCAGTGCCTTCGCAATGTCAAGCACTTAAATTCTAAAACGGCGGTCAGTCAAGCACATGGTATATATCGCGGACCAGTCACGTGCATAACACAGCATTCCTCCCCTCAATAGTAAAAGTTTATAATCTGCTTGTCTGGTGGTTTCTGTTGTGTTATGGGGTTGCACCTTGGGCTTGCTGACACAGGAGAACCAGTTTTGACTTTAGACCTCTTGTTCAACTGGGGAACTAAAGTTCACATCATTGGTTGAAGCTCCAATGTGATTTGTGATATTTGGCAAAAGATCGCCGTCCCCCACTACTGCTGCAGGTGGAGATCTCGGGCTCAGTGAGGTTCTTGACCGCTGCTTGTCAAGATCTGCCTTTATAGCGTTTCTCTCAGTTGGTCGATATGTCGTCACCAGACTGTATTGGGTGTAACCCTGACCTTATCACACAGTGATCCCGTTTGGGCTGTTAAATCCCCTGATACCTACTTCCTAAATCTCTACGATAGTTTTGAGCGACAACAGCTAAGCCAAATTAAAATTAAAACTGTGACAGACAACTATAATGTTGCTGAAATAAAAGTCAGACGCTTTTTACACCCATTATAAGCCATTCGGGTATAAGTCCCTCCGTTAATAAGCCCCCCAAAAACCCCTTGACCACGGTTCACAAGCGGGATTTTACGATGCTCAATTAGTAAATCTGTATAATTTTATTAGCAGGGAAAAGGAGAAAGAGACGAAGCCCAGAAAAAGCGTCTCACAAGCTCCATAAGAGGTCGGGAGGGCACAAGACTCTTGAGATGGCTTTGGTTGCTGATAATTACGCAATAAGTCATCATGTAAATGACATGGCCAATCACATGCTGCTAAACGCCCACATTGTAAGTATTATAATAATATTAAAATATAAATATCATAAGCCATAAAATAGAGTTGGACTACAAATATTATGTTGAAGAATAATCTACCATATTTGAAGAACAATAGTTTGTTAACCTTCAGAATATGTGAAAAAATTACTTGTCAAACACAGTGACATCGTAAATGGAAATCTGATACGAACAACCTTAAATGCTTCGCCCGTCAAAACTACCTGCTCGATTGTCGTCCTTTGTGCCACAACTTTTCTTCCGTATTTTCTTTTATCGTATCCCGCGAACTGTTTGGTGTGTATGGTCCTGTGTTCCACAACTTTCGTGTTTGTATTTTGACCGTAGTTTTATCGTATTAAGGGAGCCTGGTAAAAGACCTATTTCTTACCAGCACGAGCTTCGAGGTAGCAGTTAAAGCCAGCTCAATTTGAGGAAGATTGTCCTGGTGCGTTCTGGTACCTACTCAGACCGAACAGAATTGTGGGTTGTCAAAACTGACGAAAAAAATGGAAGTTTCTGTATTAGAAAGTATAAATTTGGACAAACGAGCGCAGTCTTCTTGAATAGTGTACTAGATGAGACATACCTCTTAAAAACAGCTTAGAATGTACAACGTGTGTACGAAGCACGATAAAACCTATTTTTGATACAAACATTGTGTGTAATTGACAGTACCAAAAGAGACGAGAGTGGTACATTTACCTGTAGCTCATAACTCCTGGCACACAAAAAAAACTTGAAAACACTCATAAAAAACGCCCAGAAAGGATTTAAAAACTTCAAACTTAGCATACATAAAGTTGTTGGTGCATGGAAAGTTTCCTAAAAAATGGTCTTGCATGTGCTCCTATTCGCTGAGTTAGGTTCACAATGCATTGTGGTCAAATGTACAGCCGCCAGACAAGAATCCTCATAAACTTTGCAATTCTAACTGCGCCATTTCGAGTAGTAGCCAATGGTGTGCTCCATTGGCCGTGTTCCCGTGTAAAAATACGTGGAATGAAAAGTTGAACTCTTTAATCGAGAAGCATGCTTTGTACAAAATATACAAAACAAGCTGTAGGTTTTACATTTATCCTATTTCTTAATTGGGATGATCACTTTATTGTTTATTGTTCGAGAGGGTATTTAGAAAGGACTGTGATTATATTCTGGAATAGTCCTAAACCAACGTACCTCAAGTTTTTACAAGCATTGGAAATTTTGGAAAACCTTCGATATTCCAACCGATGCAGCCGAGAACATTTTAAGACAGGGTGGCCATTTTAGTAAAGGTGCTGTTATCAACAAGAGTTCTGGTACCAAACCACACACTGATAGCACTATCCTACTGTTTTTAAGAAATACTTGGGTTCTTAATATAATTTTTAAGATTTGAAACACTTTTGAAGACTATTTTTCATAAACTAAAAAATGCTTCTGTTTTCCTTGTAAATACCAATAATATTTCCTAAGCTGCAAGAAATGACACCCCCAAAACATACTTAATTAAGGGCAAAACTTGATTCCTTTCACCTCAGTTCCGGACCCTCCACCCGTCATTTTTGCGGGGTTCCCCCCTTGTGAATAAACAAAAGTTTCTAGGTGGTATTCTGAAATAAAAATTGGCCCTCTTTGCAGGTGAATGGAATTTTCCGCGATACGAGCATCGGAGAAAAGAAGATAAACGTAGTTATTGTGAAGGTTGTTCTGAAGAAGGAAGGGGTAAGATTTCACTTGTCCTATGAGATCTTGGAACAAATTCAATATATAATTTTATGGTTCATGAATTATCCAAAATTATTAATGTAAAATTTACAAATAATAGGAAAGCTAAGTTTGATAATACATTATAATGCAGTACACTGATGCATAATACTTAGTGAATAAATACGCTTTTTGTATTTAGCCCTATTTTACACGGAGAGGACAGGAGGGCAAAACGTGCCCGTGCTGATTTTAACCGCACATAACTTCTTCAGTATTTAAGCAATACCCACCAAATTTTATGACTTTTCCTAAAATTTATCAGAAAACACATTGCAAGCAATTTGTTTTTAATGTAGGGGGACTGTGTTTCCATGGCAACAACGTTTTCGAAGCCATGTTTGTCTGAAATTGTTTAATTTTGTCTTTTTCCAAAAAAAATTGTTTTTTTTTTAATGTGTTTATGCAAGTTTTCACTAACTGAGCGCGAAAAAACATTTTTTGGTATCCTTTGGGTTTTTTGTGTGATTAGTGACATTTTAAAAATTGCGCGAATCATTTTGTCAAATCCAAGTTGGCAGCTGTATGACGTCACTGTGACGTCATACGTCCACCAAAGATAACTCAATTTGCTTAGATTTAGAAGTTGTGTATGCCCTCCAAATTTCGTTTTGTTTCCTTTAATAGTTCCGAGCTACGGGCAGCGGGCACTTTCTGCTCCCCCCCCCCCGTCCCCTCTTTCCCTCCGTGACCAGGAACCCCCCAAAAGCCCGCGTAAGGCTAATTATTAACTAGCTCCATCTTCTTTTCTTTTGTCGCATTTCCGAACCTAGAAACTGAATTTCCGGCCATTATACAGCAAAAACAAGCAAAAACAAAACAATGCTTTCAAGTGGTTGCAGATATTGGCCCTGTTGTATAGAAAAATATTGACCCTGCCAGTGTGCATCACGTGATCGATTCTGACCAATAGCATCGCGCGTTTTTACTATGAAAATTATTGTTGAATTATAAATTTTGATAAATTAGGTTATTGGGTTGGATATCGGAAATAAGTATAGAAGTGGAACTCACTTTCAAACTGATGCGTAATACTATTGGTTATTGTTGTAGTAAATTAAGATTCTTGGGTTGGAGATCGGAAATAAGTATTGAAGTAGAGCACTCGTATAAAGTTAGCCTGCATAGCAGGCGCTATTTTGGCCTTTTTGTGCGCAGGGAAAAAGTCCTCTCAGCGCGAAGCCCGCTCATTCTCCTCCTCGTCCCATTCTCTCCTAACTACAACTAGCGCGGTCAAGTCACGTTCGCAGCCCGGCTCGATAAAAAGACAAACTGGAGCGCCTGCTTTGTAGGCTAGTATAAAGTCATTTATAGTCTTCACTGATGTTTATGCTGCCCTAGATCTGAACGTTCCAGGTTCTCGGTTTTAGAGCATTGGAGAATAATTATTTTGGTATCTTGACATATCAAGTAATATTGATTTGTGTCACATAGACTTAGGAAGTTCTTTATTTTTCCATTTCCGGTAGCTATAGTGTTAATACAATGTTTAAAGGTTATTTTCATTTTTATTCTGAAATGAAGTCCTCATATACCAAGTTTATGTCACTGCCACTTGAATTTCAGTATATTTTTAAAAATAATTGCAAAATGTTCTGAAGAGTTTTCATTTTACTTGCCTTTATGATCTTTACGTAAACATTGTAAAAGCAATTTTCAGTAACCTTAAATCATAGAACTGATATGGACAAAGCAAATGTGATTCCTAAAACGTAATAATATTATATGTGGCCCTCACCACAACACTGGGATTACCCTACTCTTTTCGAGAAGTGTATCGGTTTTTTTAAGTGCCCTGAGATAGCCTTTCATGAGACTAGATCAACGGCTTAACGTCCCTGTCCACGGACGGTGTGGCGAAAGAAGGTCATACAAAGTTCAATCCTCAACCAGGCCGGGGGTTGAACCCGGGATCTCCTGGTTGGCAGTCAGAAATATTACTAACTATGCTCCTCGCGCACACCTGAAGATAGAATGATGAGTTCAAACATAGTGCTAGTAAGTTAATATGAAAGGTTTTTTAAAAGTTTATGATCTGTTCCTCTCTCTGGTTTAGCTGGGCTACCCAATCAAAGCCACGAAAGGCACACGACTACAGGCCGTAAAAGCCTGGGCACTAGCCAACCTTCCACACAACAATAACCAACCTGAACACCCTGATGTAGTTGCCCTCTTCACAAGGTAATATACCATGGTTTAATCTTTATGTCAGAGCCCACACTATGCCTTGTCAGCAAAGTTTAGTTAATAATAATAATAATGATAATAATATTTTAATAATAATAATTAATAATAATTATATTTAAATGATTTTTAATGCTTAATAACAATCTTTTTTTTCTGTTTCGTTTCCTTTTGTTTTCTTTTTGTGATGTTCTATTCTGTTCTATTGTTCTATTTTATGCTATGTTATGTTATGCCGTGCTGTGCTTTGTTATTCTATACTATGTTTTACTATATTGTTCCATACTATGTTATTTTATGATGAAAAGGTTAAGAGAATACTACCTACCTGCAAAATTTACAATAATCAACGTTCATCTATCAATAAAAGCCGTAATGGCTCATATTTGAGTACAACCGCAGTCAAATTAGAAAATTTAGTGTAAGAAAACTAAAAAACGTAAACTTCACGAAAAGCCAGAAGCGTTTATTGATCAAGGTTTCCTGCTTCATAAAAATAACTATGGCACGAAGAAAAAATGTATGCAGAGAAAATGATTTATGGCAAATAAAAGGATTAATTCTTTGATTGTTTGATATACTGAAACAAACACTATTAATGTAATTCAAACTTTCAGTCAATAAATAAGTAAAGTATACAAGAGTGTTATCTGATTTAAGTGGCTGACAAATTTTATGTTGCTTTGTTTACAGAGGTTCCGGAGGAGGTATGGCAGCACCACTGACTATTCAATGACTCAAGAGCTCAGCCATTGTTATATGTTTCTTTCAGCTCCATTAAAACCTATAAGCCTAATATTTAAGCGTAACCCTACCTGACCTTGGTTTTTTTGGCCTCAACCAAAATAAAAACACTAGCAAAGTCCAAACTGGCCGTCTAATTGAGTATTCAATGATGTATCTTTTGGTGAAAAGTTAGATTAGTTACGAGACAATGTGACGTCACATGCCCGCCATCTTGAAATCATGGCCGCTATCTTGTGAAGTTATTTATGACGTCATACTCGCCTTAATTTTGAAAGTTTGAAAGTTCTTAAAAATGTCAGAGATGGTCTTAGGTCAGTTAAAAATAGGAGTTTTAAGAAATTGTTTTGGCACTTTGAAATCTTATTTTTATATTTTTATTTTTAACTTTATATTTTTATTTCATAGTTGTTTTATATCCATTTATTGTATTTATTTGTACGCTCTACTGAAAACCGCTTATTAGGTTCCCTCATTAGATATTCTTATTCTTATTCTTATTATCATCATTATTTTTATTATTATGATAATTATTATTACCTGTATACCGGTGTCAAAAACACCTCTAGAAACATATCTGGCACCTCTATACAATAGACAGCAACCATCCGTGCATGTTTATAACCCTTCTAACGATATCATTTCATGTTCGGTTTTTAGGCCTGGCTATTTCTAATTCCATATGTGTAAAAGACCTTCCATTCGGCTGTAATATTAACGACGACCTTGGGCTCGGTGCATCCTTCATCATCGCTCATGAAACTGCTCATGTGTAAGTCAGATACTTTAATTTGAAACCGAGCCAGCAGCAAAGAGAGTGGACAGAATATACGGACAGATCGCCAGCTTGACAGGAGTAAAACAAAACAAACCCGACAGAGCAACCGAAAGAGAAGCCGAACGACTGACATACTAACCGGCCAGTTTTCAGATATAGTGATTGACAGAATCAAACAAACATACATACTGAGAATTCCTGAAAAGTAACCAAGCCTCTTTCGGGTATCGAGGCTAAGGTTGACTTGACATTGATAAAAAATCTTTGTACCTTTGACATAGAAATCAGTGTTATTATTATGGTAACCAGTTTCAAGGCCAACGTTCGCCTCGGTTCAAGACAAAGGCTTGGTTACATTTCGGGAACTGTGAAAAGGGCTATTGTTGGTACGTTTGGAAAGTTTGTCGAAACTATAAAAACTTCAATACAATCTTGCAAACTTCAACAAACGTCTTCTTCGCACGATTCTCGTTATTTGGAAAGAGACTCCATAGACAAGGAATGTTTCCGGCATGCGCAGCTATTATAACTCAAATATGTTGAATGTTGACAAATGATGGCAATTGATTATGAATGAGGAGTAAATGGTTGACCAACAATATCATACACCACTGTATTACAGGCTCGGAGTGGACCACGATGTTGATTTCAAGCGTAAAGACTGTCCAGGGAGAACACACATCATGTCTGCCGCCACACCAGGGGGGACTGGGGCATTTAGATGGTCACCATGCAGCAGAGAGGTGATACAAGCTTTCCTCAGGTAACACGTGACCTCTTACATCATGCGCGGATTTCAGTTCTACGTCATTACTTACGTTTCTGTTACATTTCGCTTTATCGTTTTTTCACTCCCACAAGTGTTACAGGATGAATTGCTAATCTCTCATTACTTGTCTCAACACTTTTCCTATTAATGAGTTGGGAGGATTTTATATTTCATCTTAGAGAGTAAGGGACTGTTTACATGAATCCAGGTTGGCTGCCAACCCGAGTCAGGTCGCCAGCCCGGGCCAACCCTTCTTCAGTCAAAGGCCTGTAACTGTTTACATGAACCCGTTGTCTGACCCAGGTCAACTTAACCCTTCTTGCTGCTAACCCGTTTCCATACTCGGGTTGACCCGCCTCAAGGGTTGGAATTGGAAAGGCTTTTCCCCATGTAAACACGGGCTCACTTTACCCGGGTCCATGTAAAGTGGCGGTGGATTCGAGCCCGGATTGGAATCTTCACGCCAACTAAATTGCGCATGCGCAAAATGCTTTAATTTTTTGAAACATTTCCCGCTCGTTATTGTTTTTGCTTCGTCATTCAAGTTCTAGAGATGCTCGTGCTGTCGAGGGAAAAAACAAACCAACTCAATTTCGGTGGTCAAGTCGAATAGCCGAGCAGCTTATCGACTTTATGAAGGAATATAAAACAGAAGAGAATTTAAGAACGTGGACTTTAACATAGACGCCGTGGCATTGTATTCGTATATACGAGAAAAGTTTGCCGATGAATTATCAGACGACTTTGGACCGGTTGAGGTGCCAAAACCGGGAAGGATTATTGAGGAAATGGAGAAAGAGGAACGGAAAGCTTTCAATGCTGAGGTGGTTCATGACCGAGCAAAAGAACAGGTTGACCCGGATCAGCTGTCAGCCAACCCGGGTCGGGTAAATAGGCTTCAAATAGCAGGCAACCAGGGTCCATGTGAACGGAATATTTTTATAACCCGGGTTGATTTACAAGTCCTGGTCGGCTGCCAACCTGGTCCCTAAGGAGTGACCAGTTCAATCCGTTTATTTTTAGCACCAACTAACTCATTTTATACTATCATCTTATACTGTGAGGAGAAGTTAGATGTGGATAAACTTAATCGGAGTCAAAGATTTACTAACGTAGCACTGACTTGTCTTCAAGCATAAAACAAAAAACAACAACAAATGAAATTTTTCGAGGCTTGGAAAGATTTCGTACACAACTGAGGATAGGATCGGAAAACACACACAGTCTTTGTATACCTTCGTCCGAAAACGTTTGGTTTTTATGCCCTGAGTGGGGTTCGAACCCAGGTCTCCTTGGTTTTTAGTCAAGCGTGCCATCCACTGCACCATCAGAACTCACCATGGTAAGTTGACGAGGTGAATTGGATAGCCATGGGGATCCCATGGCCCATATTATTTCTTCACACGAGTGTGTATTTGGCTTCTATACACCTATACCGGTTTTGCTAACAACAAATTGAACACTGCGTGTTCCGTTCCTATCCTCAACAAACAAACAAACAAACAAAAGTAACACTAAATGTAAATGAGACCTCCTCTGGTTCGTCTTATATCGGCATTGTATCATAATCCCTCCATAAATTGAACGATCCTTTGATAGTCGATATAATAATTATTTTCGATTATACAACAAAATTTGAAGAAAAATCAAGAATGAAGATCTTGGTGCACATCGACCGGTTCTGATTTATTGTGGTATGATGAACCGAAACCTGCCATAGGCATGATTAGCATACACAAACTCAGTGATCCGGCCGTTTCAAACAATTTGATTGGTTCGTTATTTAAGGAGTATTCTCCAAAGCGGAGATGACTAGTGATGGACTTTCACCGAGATGCTGCAGCAAAAGCGGTGAAAAATTGCTCCAACAGTTTAGAAATATGTCGCACAAGCTAGCAGGACCGCCAACACCAATCTATTTAATTTCCAAGTCTTCTCAGCTTTTGTACTGATCGTTCTTTTGATGCAATGTTCCTTTGTTCTGAGGAGTCATCAATATTTTTATCTGTTTGTTTAAAAAAATTGCATTTAGATCCGAGAAGTCGTGGTGTCTTGATAATGTTCCCAAGAGCGTACGTCATGGTCCGAAAGAGTACTACACCAAACTGCCTGG
>JANSTQ010138619.1:0-13196 GCA_026167885.1 Bergia puertoricense
CCATGGGGGGAGGGGTGGGGGGGGATCAAATTGATCCCCCCTACGTTTTTCCAACCTAAAACTCGAAGCTTTAAAGCAATCAAAATGAAACTTCCAGCTGCTGTAGTCCGGAAATGATACATATTTTGACGTTAATTGGATGACAACATCACTTATAGTTTATGCAAAATTAATTATGCAAATTTAGATACCAATCAAATATCGGATAACTTGTCATGAAAATTACCTTGGTCGCCCGTGGGTTAAAGATAAGAATATTGTGTGGAATTAAAGAACTTTTCTGAGATTTTGAAGTTTATTTCAAATTCTGCATGTATCCCTTAGCATTCGGCACGACCCTACCGTACACCGCAGCCAAACACGGACTTCAGGTTGGTTCATTTATGCTCAGCTGCTGCCAGAGCTAAAGGTTTCGTTAGATTTATAAAAAAAAATAGCTGTAGAATGCTAATTATAAAGTGTTAAAAAGATGAAGTCAGAAACCCTACATAATCTAAAACTGCAGTGGAAAATATTTTATTGAACAAAAAAAGTAAATCAAGGAAATTTGTGCAACGTTTGAACAACTAACAGGAGCCGACAGACTTTGAATGAAAACCAAGCAAACTCATATGTCAAGATCTTAGCATTAGCGACGGAAGTGACGAAACCCGAAAAACAGAAAAATATAACAAAGCAATTTTCAACGGAGAACTGACTCGATGACATAGAAAAGGAACCCGCGTTCCGAGTAAGTATACCTTGCTGGCTCAGGTTTTATTTCTACCAGAAAACTTTAATTGTGGGCGTGGGAATGAGTAATGTGATTGGCGTATCTTCCATTTGTTTTCAGTGCCTTTCCGTCTCTCTACATATCAGAACTGTACAGACAAATATAATGTTGCTGAAATAAAAGGCAAATCAGTAACTGATCATCAGTAGGATACCTAAAATGTGTGCAATTCTACAATTAGTTTCGACTCCATTAAATACCAGACCAATTGTAAAATATCTTAGGAGGAGCCACTCACCATATGAGCAAAGTCCTCCGGTTTGTCGGATTTATGGTTTATAATTTATTGTATACGCTAATTATTTAAGATGAGGAAAACTAAATTGAAATCGTTATAACTGTTATATGAAAATTAGCGTCTAACGCCAGATTTGAAAACAGCAATTTAAATTAGCTTATAAAATAGAAGAAATGCTGAAAACACAATATAACTAATAACGCGCGAAACAAAGTTAAGTAGATCACAGCTCTGAGCTCACAGTAAAACAAAAATGTAAGCATAAATATACATTGAATATGAAGAGCACTATAAAGAGATAGCCACACGATGCAACATTGCACGCAATATTGCACGCAACGGCTAAATTGCATCGTGTGCCGCCATTGTAGGAGTGCAATATTGCAGAAGTATAATCAGATTCTACTAGTGAAACATTGCACGCAATTTCTTCGAAATTCAGTGGGTAGCCACACTTGAGTGAAACAATTGTGCACAATATTGCGTGCAATGTTGCATCGTGTAGCCAGTCCTCAAAGGTCTGGTACACATTGGAACCTCAAAACTTGGTTAATCTGTAAAGACATGCGAGGCGTTTGGCGAAAGTAGACGATGACGGAATGTTCTTAATCTGCTACAGGGATATTTCGACGGATTGCGGAGCGAGGTGAAGAACCTTGGCGTTGACGTCACAATAATGATACCAGGTCCAGTTGTGTCTAAAGTGATCCAGAACGCATATACTGGCAGATTAGACAAGGTATGAAACGGCACCAGCATTTTCCTTAGAAGGCAATATCTTGGTTGACGTACGTTGGGCCAACAAATGAGCATCACTGCAAGAAACAGCATAGTACATACACGTTTTTCGTTTTTATTCAAAAAATAAATCAAAGAAATCCTTATTTGAAGTTTGAATAGTCTTTTAAGAAAATGCACATGGTTTTGTTGCTGGTTCTAAGTGTTATTCTTCGGTATTAACTAATTTTGTGGATGCGTGTTGGTGTATTGTGTTCATAATAATGATAATAATGGCAATAGCAATAGTAATAGTAATAGTGATAGTAATAGCAATAGTGATAGTAATGGCAATAGCAATAGCAATAGCAATAGTAATAGTAATAGTAATAGTAATAGTAGTAGTAATATTAATAGCAATAGCAATAGCAATAGCAATAGCAATAGCAATAGCAATAGCAATATCATCCATCTGAAGGACCAACGGCTTAACGTCCCTTTCCAAGAACGGTGTGGCGAAAGAAGGTCACCTAAACATTCAACCCCGTGGCCAAGCCGGGACTCGAACCCGGGACCTTCAAATCTTATAAAATGAGCTAACATCGCAAATACATATTAAAGAGAAAGAAGAACAAGTAAGTGCAATGTTTGTGCAAGTGCCATTATTTAATTAATCAATAATTAAAATCTAGTAGTAATAACAAGACGTTATCATTTATATAATTAACAATGATTTCAGAAGTTCGAAGGCCCCACCCTGGGTGAAATTATTGGAGTGAAGGAAATGACAGCAGAACGCTGCGCGCAGCTCTTCGCCGTGGCGCTCGCACACAGGTTGGAGGAGGTGTGGATTTCCGTCAGTGCGTTCCTATGGCAACTGTACCTGGTTCGACCCTTTCCTTGGTTTGTAAACAGGCGAGTAGTTTTTGTCGGCTGAATGCAGTTGCTGAGACGGGGTTTGATTCTAACTTTCACCCTAGTTATTAATCTAAATATAGGTTGGATACTGCATTAAACTCCCATATGAGATATATAAATACAGCTCCATGATCAACGGTCATGATCAGTCATAATAATGATTGGAGTTGATAATCGTGGTAGTGCCCAGTATAATAAGCCAGATTTAAAAGACGTAATTGAAGTAGTGCTGCGTAAATTTAAGGGTAATGAGTCCCATTCTGGTATCAGGTCCGTGTGAAAAAACAAGGGCATAACCAGGGGACACCTTTCCCCCCCTTCTCTCTGTCTCTGTCTCTGTCTCTCTGTCTCTCTGTCTCTGTCTCTCTCTGTCTCTCTGTCTCTGTCTCTCTCTCGTCTATCTACCTCTCTAATATGACACCCCACCCTATCTGTTAGTGAAACTCCCTTCTGACAGCACCTGGCTACGCCCCTGAGAAACAGGATGCGTAGAGGATCCAGAGACAAAAAAGTTCTCTATCCATTAAGGCTTGTTTACATGTCAAACTTTGGCACTTTCAACAAATTAGAACGCAGAAAAATTACAAAAACAGCAACAGTAAACGTAGAGATGGAATTCGTTTTGCTGCCTTTGAGAGTTCGAGATTACCGCTAGTTCGAAAAAATTATTTTCCAATTTTCACCATATACGGTTTTTTTTCTTATAAGATCAAACTTTATAAAAACATGTTTAGGCTCAAGCTCTGTTTCAGATCCTTAAAACATCAATCTTTCAACTGTATAACAGTTCTGTTGTGTATAAAAAAAGAAACAAAATTTTTGGCTGCCATCAACCAAACACTCGAACAGAGCCGCAGTTTTTGGTGGATTTGGGTGGCGCTGTTCTGTAATTACAACCACAAAAAGTACGTGTCGGTATCCGTGAGTTGTGACTGTTTACGTTTTGCATAAGATATATAAGCATTTGTTTAAGCTGGATATTTGCTTCTAAAAGTCACATCACAACTTGTATGTCATTCGAAAACTTAAAATTGGTTTCTTTTTTCTATTTCTGCCATGTAATATTGTTTGTGTGTGCTAACGAATGAATGTTTCCAAATTCAGGTTATACCTCCTCACACTTGAGTACCCTTGAAGAATAATGCAAATTTGGTTAGTATAACTACTTTATCAGCGTTTGTGAATGCTCTGTAACGCAGAATAATGAGGTCTGTTGAGGTTTTTGTTCCAGACAAACCGCGGAAACGGATTATTTGGTTGGATGGGCCATAGATTCCTGCTTACTGACCGCAAATTGCTCGACTTCTTTAGTTCACCGTAAACAATAACTACTGCATTAATATGAAACCATTTGAGACCAACATCATTTGTGGACCGGCATTTGCCGTTGTCTAATCTGTAATAGACCTGAGTTTCCTATTCCCAGTTACCGCTGATTACAATGACTATAGACTCGTTTTTGCAGTGTTAGCCTCGACTTGATGTTATATATTCATAAATTATAATGTGGATATGAACTATTCACAACTCTGTGTATTGTTGGAGATTCGGATCTCGCCGGTATTTATGTAGATTTAATACAAATGAATCTGTTGTCATTGTAATCAGCGGCAACTGGGAATAGGAAACTGGTCTATTTTGAGTTATATCACCCGCCAACTGATGCGATTCATAACTTTTGGCAGGTCAGCAGTCGATTTACACAAAATCATATGTTTCTTCCCAAGATCTGCTTTTTTGTTTAAATATATTTGGCTAACAAAATAACGAGTACATGCACAGAATATTTGACAGCTGCTGTTGCTGCATGTAAAGTCGAAAGAAGAAGTTAGAAGTTTGGATTGCACATTTGCCTAAGAGAAAAGGTGTAACGTAATGAATAGTTTACTGTCCTCCTTCGGGGATGACACGACACTATCAGGCCTAGGGTCTCCGGAACAAATTTAATATCTCAAACCAAGAGCCTGACTTGTGTTGTCTCAGACGACCACATGGGCCATAATTAATGGAATGAACTATTTGGCGATTGATTGGATTGACGGTTACAAAAGGGAATACACTAGCTGTTTTTATACTAGAGACGGAATATCCGTCTGGGCGAACTTGGGCAAGCTTATTTAGTGCGCCTGATTATTTGTCTGAGTATAAATATGGACACGAAGACGTATTATCCGTCCAGACGAATTATCTCAGTTGTGCGTCTATGGAGACGCATAATATTCTTAGGTTCTATGTCTGGTCACACTTTCAGTACTTGTCGTAGTTCGTCCCGTATTTATACTGGAGACGTGGAATAGCAGACGGATAATTCGTCTGGACGGATTATCCGTCTCTAGTATACTGTAAAAACAGCCACTGTTTTAACGAGAAGAACATGCCAAGTACATATCCCAGGCTGAAACTAAAAAAAGGAACGGTTATTCCCACAATATTTCAAAATGGAACGGAGACTAAATACTGTTTTTCATTTTAGAAAACATGCAGGCGACAATACTGAAGGCATTTGAGAACAAATCATTCTGAATTCAGTTAGATGTTGGCACAAGATACAAGAATACTTTTAAGGACATTTTTAAAAGGCTGAAAAAACGCTCAGCCTAAGCACAAAAATCGACGTTTTTATAAAAAAGATTGCTTTGACGGCACTGCGTAGAATATATAAAGGACCCACAGTTTATATTCATGTTTGTACAAATGAAAACGTGACTTTGTTTCACATTCTGATTCTTTTGAAAACACGCTCTTTTATTACTGGTTTTCTCGCTGTGTTGATTCATTTTTTCTTCAGTTCCAGGATCAAACGGCTGACGATTTACGATTTGAGCCCTGGACAACTGCAAACTAACCAGATGACTGAGTAAACCTATTGGGTAAAAGGACGTGCACGCGAATTTAGTAATCAAAGCATCGATAATCTGTTATTTTCGTCGTTGAAAGTTAGATTTCACTGCGTCAAGGCAAAAAGAAAAATGTTTCGACAGAAGTACAGTCAATGATTTTATCTCAAGGTTGTACGTTTTAGTCTACAATTACAAACTAAATATATTTTATTCGAAGTTTTTCCTCTCATCTCAGTTGAGTTAGGGGCCGAATCAGCGGTGTAAGGTGGAGGGAGGGGAGGGGGATATGAAGAAAAATGTCCATGCAAAGTTTTGGTCCGTTAGGCTTCGGTTGGAAACGTGTTCTTGTTTAATTGTTATTTGAAATATTAGTGTCCCTAATGCAAAAACAGTTTTTGGCAAGACAAAATTGTCAATTTCCACTGTGCATACTCAATACCCTGTTTACATTAAATGCCTTGCAATTAATGAGCTTTTCTTGGTTGACTATATTTATTTAAAAGTATAAGAGGCTACACATAGCCTAACTCGGGCCTGGCCGTATGCTTGACCGTTCGAAACAGAATCCCCCGACTTTACAACAATTTTGTACGTGGACGCTGCTTGTCGATTGTCACTTTCAAAGCAACGATGTGTGTGTTTAATGTATGAAGCGGGGGAAAATGTATAGAATTAAAAACATCAAAACCATCAATAATTTCACAACCTGTTAGCTGTTCCAACCTCGTGGCGTAGCAGGCAAACATGGATGGTGCAATACCTAGCCTTTTGTAACGCGGGCTCATATGATCTCGTGGTAACGCATGCGCAGGACAATCGTGACAAGAAAAAAAAAGAAAAGACGGAGCCGAAATCTTGACTCAGGCGCCTCCAGGCCCGAGTAATAAGTGACATGTTATTGTACAAATTTTGCGTTTATGAACTTTTTCATTCCCCCTTCCCCGCTCCCCATTTCCTTCTTAAGATATCCAACGGTCCATTGTTACTTTTCAAGCGCAATATATATATATATATATGTACTAAACGAGTGAAAGTAAAATATTGTAATTCAACAATAATTTCCATAGTAAAAACGCGCGATGCTATTGGTCAGAATCAATCAAATGATGCACACTGGCAGGACCAACAATTTTCGATACAGCAGGGCCAATATCTGCAACCACTTAAAGGCATTTAAAATTGTTTCAGTTTTGGTTGTTTTTGCTGTATAATGGCCGAAAACTAAGCTTCTAGATTGGGAACAGCGACAAAAGAACAATAGACAGAGCTGTTACGCCGCAAAATGTAACAACTGACACAAAATGTAACATCAACGCAAAATGTAACAATAATTGACGCAAAATGTAACAACTCAGTTAACGCAAAATGTAATAAGCAATCAACGCCAAATGTAACAACTTTTTGACGCAAAATGTAACAAATTTATAAATTATGTTATCGATACTAGCTCAAAGTAGCCAATAAACCAATATGCCAGATTGGACACCAAATTGTCGAATACTTATAGCTGTTTTTAAAGATGTTTAAATAAAAAAGTTTTCGTGCAACGAGCCAACCCTTGCTAACCCTGCCACTGACCCATCCCCCTCGGTTTTTCTTCCGAACGTTTTCATCCTTTTCAAGCAAATTTTGAGTAGCTGCTAAGTATTAATAAGCAAGTATTTTATGGATGTTTGGGTTGTAAAAATACCTTTGCAAAAAATGTCAATAAATCCCTTAAAATCAGAGTGCTTGCCAAAATTCTTCTTTTGGTTTACAATAACCAAAAAATCAACAAATGGCCGCATTCACAGCGCCAGACACATAATATTATTTGTCCTCCCGTAAAAAGGTATTAAAAAAAAGAAGTAATTCTTGCAACCACGGTTGTTTTCATATCTGGCTGCCATGGAAGCAATTTCTCTATGCTAAATTCCATTAGGATTGAATGGACTAACACCCCCATTTCGAATTAACATTTAGTACTGAGTCCAAGTTTTAAACATCAGAGTATTCATTACGCCTCTGAGAAGAAAGTTGATATGCAAATAAACATTAATACTAGACACGTGTTCGATGGTACATATAGTTCATCAAAATGACTCCTCAAAAATTTAAATAAAATTACAAAAACACAGCCAGTTTAAACAATTATCCCTTTATTAAATGGTCTTCATCATTCGCCCCAAAGAAGGCTATTCCATATGAGTGAAGAGATCTATTTAATATTTATTTAAACTAGTTAATTTTATTGAGCTTTTATAAATACGTACATACATGTATGTACTTTGTGTTGAGCCAGATCGACCTCTTTTCACGGCCACTTTGAACTTCAATTTCCTTATTAGAACTAGTATCGATAACATTTAAAAAGTTGTTGCATTTTGCGCCAAAAAGTTGTTACACTTTGCCTTAAAACTATTGCTACATTTTGCGTTAACTGAGTTAATTGTTACATTTTTCGTCAATTTTTGTTACATTTTGCGTTGATGTTACATTTTGTGTCGGTTGTTACATTTTGTGGCGTAACAGGAGCTAGTTAACAATTCAATACCACAAAGCACAAAGAACTCAACAAATTTTGTCTTTTTGTTTCATTGCGTTCATCTCGCGCGTTTTGCCGTTCCAATTGAAAAAATTATTGTTGAATCACAAAATAAATAAACCTCATTTGCGCTATTTTGGTATCAGCTATACAGGCCCTCGTTTGAAAAAGTGTCCTCAAATAATGTCGGCTCTGCCTTGGGCAAATGTCCACTTTTCGGACACTTTTTCAGCCGCGAGCTTGTATAGCTTGATACATAAAGCGTAGCGGGAGTTTATTCATTAAATAGATAGAATAGATACCAAGCAAATCCACCAGCAGCTGTTGTCAAAACAGTAAGATTAATTCCATGCGCAGTATTTAGAGAAGAATAACCCTTTGTTTTTACGACTTGCGTTTCGTTTGTGTCAACTTTCGCTTATACTTTGTGTCAACTTTTGCTTCATGGTGTTTATTAAGAACCTGAGCAGACATTCCAACCTCTGGAGTTTGAAAACAGGGAGGTTTTCACCGGGACATACCCCAACATACCGTATCAGTTACTGATTTGCCTTTTATTTCAGCAACATTATAGTTGTCTGTCACAGTTTTAATTTTTTTATTCGTTAAATAATGTTCCTGCCAGCGTGCTCACGTGATCGATTCTAACCAACAGCAACACGCGTTTAGTGTTGAATTACTGCCCACACGAAACCTCGCGCACGCGCAGTGCTGTTTACATGCGCCACGGGCAGGCGTTTGATCCGATTTCAGTTACAATGGCACAAGACACGGATTACAATGTATTTGCGTGAATTCTATCAGCTAAGAGAGAAATTTGGGATGAGTTTTCTTGCTTGAAATATCTTCGTCCTATGCAAGATTGGTCCGAACATTCACTTAGATTTCTGTGTGTATTCCAATCACTTGGTCACAGTGCTTTGTGACGTCGTAATTGAAAAGACAGTTTATTTTTTGTGACAGAATTTGTAGTCGAAAGTTTGAAGCTTCAGAAACTGCCGGCATGTAACCTTTAGAATGATCCGTTATTATATTGTTCTACTTTAATCGTCGACTGATTGAGTAAAAAGGCGCTAAGCAGGCCTTTGCTACTTTTTTGACAACGCCAAGGCAAAAAAAAAAAATCACGACACTATTGAACTTTGAGAGGACAAGGCGTTTAGCAGCTTTTCGCAGTAATGGCTACCGCTGCAAACAATGGCCAGACTCTTGGTGGGTACGAATTAGACTTTGTGCAGGAAATTCCGCCCGGTTGTGAATGTGCGATCTGTCAGCTGCCTATGAAAGATCCAGTCATCATCAAATCGTGTGGCCACAGATTTTGCGATGTTTGTCTTCAGCCGGTATTGAGGTATGTTTGTTTCGAATTTGAATAAAAAATACTGCTATTGATTTCCTTTCTTTTCTATCTTTCTTTTTTTTTTTTTTAAATTGGGCAATTTTTAACAGCCAATCGAGTGCCGGGTTGGAAAAAAGGTACCAGGTTTTGAAATAGCTTACCGTCGATAGAACTGATAATTTTATTTTGAAAATGTTATGCATCAATAAAACGCAAATATTTTTCCCCGAAGGTCATTTAATAAATATATGCAGTAATTTAAGCAAGAATATATTGGGAAAATATTGGGTATAAATGTTTAACAATTCAACCATGGTGTAAGTAAAATAGGAAATAAAGATTTTGAAGCCAGAAGCCAAGTGGAACTAAAATTAAAGGAACAATGAAAGGTTGAATTGTTGTCATTAAAATGTGCAAGAATTGATATAAGAACAATTGATAGTATACAAGGATTATCTCAAACTTCAATATTTTCATGAAGCTTGCATTTTCTCGCACACAGGGTTTTTCTATATCTATGGAGACGTCATTTCTATGAATCTTTTAGTTTTAGTTAGTTAGTGTAATAAAGTGTTAATTTTTTGTTTAAAATATTTCGAACTTGTGTCTGTTTTGTCATGTCCTTGATAAAGTATCTATAAGCGAGGTTTCCTTCATTCTTTGAAAAAGTTAAATGAGAAAGCTTATATACTGTTAACTGCTTTTTAACCTTTTCAGCCCCAGCCAGTTTATCCACGTATTTTTCTCCTTACAATATCAAACCAAAATGTATTGTATGGTTATGAGAACAGAGAATCTGGTCACATTGTGTAAACTATATAGTATGAAAATCAAAATTCTCGCAGACGGTTTAAAAGGAAAGTATGGACACAGCTTAGGAAAGTTTAGTAAAACATAAGTCATTTTGGGGACTGAAAGGGTTATTTAAACTAATAGTGTTAATTGTACACTGCAAAATATATTAAGTAACTTGGATTTCACTTATATGATACGGCCAACTGGTTTTCACTTGAGACAAGCATAAACACAAACACATTAACAAGTGTATGAAGTAAATAATCAAATAAGGACAGCTTTAAAATAAGCACAAGAAAACGAACAATACGTTTGTGTGCTGTGAAAATGGCGCATGCAAACATATGCATTGAGGAATGAACATGTCCGTTGTGTCTGAGTATGAGTTTATTTCAGTCGTGAAAACCAGCCTTAAATTTGCGAGTCTCTAAATTTTAATTCTATTGTTTTACCCGGTCTATATTATCCTGTCTTCAGGCAAAAGATCGCTCTATGCCCGTTGGACAGACAACCAATTCCAAGAGACAAGGTATGAGAAAGGAGAAACCAGCACAATTTTCCTATTTTCATCGACACAGAATTCTTCATCAAAACGTACAATTCAGGTGTTACGAGTCCTTAACGTGAATCGATCTGATCTTGCTCTTAGGTTCTGTTTGATTATCTGACCACATTTTGGAAATACGGCCAAATAAAATAATGTTTTTGTGTTCCGGTCACATATCCTTGCAAAATTAGGGTCGGTCGATATTATTACTTTATTTTTTGTTAACATTTTATTGTGATCGTCTAGCTGGAAGGCAAGTAGGAGTAATTTTTTCTGCATGTAAAATATACTCATTCCTTCAGAAAATCGGTTATTGTTGAAACCTGTCTGCTATTGATTTTTTCAGAACCTTTTGACTCAAAGAAAAAAAAAATTAGCCAAATTAGGGGGGGAAAAACCAGTAGAGTCGTAAATAGGCCCTTTGCAGCTAGAGATCACATGGTACAAAATTCGCCAAACTGGAAGGCAAAAGAATGTGACAAACTCCAAGACAAAGGTTCATCAACTAAAAAAGCGTGAGAAAAGCGTGATATCACGTTTTTCTAGTTGATGAACCTTTGTCTTGGAGGGGGTGTCATCGAACACCAAGCCAAGCGCATATCCCTACTCAAATATTTTGATCGAACATTTTGCCAAACCAATTTTATGCTGCGCTAGCGATTTTTTCGGGGTGGGTTCCTGCCCCCCTCACCTTACACACACCGGCTGCACCATTTCTAGAAGGTTACAAGGCGCCCGCCAGTCATGTTAATTTACTTCCTAAGAACTTATTGGAACCTTCGATGCTTGGTCTCATGGAATCGTTAGTTCCTTCAGTTGCATTTTAAAACAAATAAGTAAACTTGTATCGACCACATTCAGTTGAGATTGATGGCGTGAGGCGAGCGTTTGTCTGACCTTGCAAGGTTTAAGAAGACTTTGTGTCGACTGACGTGTTGACGTTGCCGAGACTGAAGTGATTACCTGTTGCCTAGTTAGATATCCAGAACAATAACCCTTTTGAAAAAGATTTTAGTAGTGAACTTTATGCATCATACATTACTTTGGGAGATTTTGACAAATAATTCACAAACTAAAATTTAGCACAAGATAACTCCATTCTCTTCATATTTGTAGGTAACCTTGGATACGGAGTGGAAAACGAAGATCAATTCGTTGGCCGTACTTTGTCCAAACAAGGGATGTGAGTGGATCGGAGAGCTGGCGATGTTGGAGGTCAGTTTAAACTCTATGAAAGTGTGATTTGATCATCAAGGGTTTCACATCATGTTCGTCGCCGTAAAGTTGGTTGGAAAACTGACGTTTCGAGCGTTAGCCCTTCTTCAGCCCTTCGCCGTCAGAGGGTTTGCTAACGCTCAAAACGACAGCTTTTTCCCTTACGGCAAAAACACACCATGTCAGCCCTCGTTGATCAAACCACATATGTCGCTTCTCACTGACGCAGATGTATGAGTTTTTCTATAAACTAGTCTTCCAATTTTCATACTACTCCATAAAGCTCTTTATAATTAGTACTGCCATGTATCAGAGGTATTCAAGTAAATACAATTGTGACTAAACTTCTATACACACGTTTAGCTCAAACTGTACTAAAGTAGACCCTAATAGCAGGGGGCACAAAGAAGTGGAGATCCCTACTTTTTACAAAACTGTAAAGAGTTACAAAGAAAAGCTCTTTTCAGCCTTCTTCCCCAACGTCAAGTCACTAGTCATTCCCCACTTCAAGTCACAAGTCGGACCCTCACTTCAAATCACTAGTAAGCTCCCATTAGTCAGTCCCTCACTTAAAGTTACAATTTATCCCCCCTTCACAAGTCACTATTCAGTCCCCCACTTCAAGTCACAAATTTGTCCCCCACTTCAAGCCCACTTCAAGTCATTAATCAGTCCCCCACTTCAAGTTACAATTCAGCCCCCTTTACAAGTCACTAGTCAGCCCCCCAATACAAGTCTCGTGACTCATCTCAACATTTGAATCAGATTCTTGGAGGTGCAAGTCTTGTGGTGCAAATGTATCGTTATTCGCGCAAGCTAATTAAACGATTTGGGCGAAAATTGCCACTTAGTTGACACCACAAAATGCATATATATATATATATGCATTTTGTGGTGTCAACTATATATATAAACCCATCTTACACGATAAAAGACCTGCTGGTCATACAGTTAACAACAAACAGAAACTCGTATAACTCGTATACATACTTTCCAGTATACAAAACTCCAGAATTTATCAAAGCTGTGGAATAATGAACCAATATTGTTCTATCTACTAACATTTCAAACTTTTAATATCGCAGTACCCCGATTAACGTTTTGAAATACTCGTTTTTTAGACCTGGTTGAAGCCGGTTTGTGTTTATACTGAATTATTGGGCAAAGAAAAATATAATTTATATGTTTCTTCTTTATGATCAGCTGTTTTATTTTCACTACCGTACAGGTTAGTATATTTTTAATTGTTCAAATAACCAACCCCCTTTGTTGATTTTGCAGAGCCATGAAA